>JAAEAF010003000.1:0-141521 GCA_011037195.1 Triatoma infestans
TGTGGTACTGGTTGTGTAGCACGAGCGGATTTGTATGAAGGGCTTGTAATATGTAGTTTAAATTAGATGAAGTGTTAGCATAATAAAGAAGTCAACACTGTTTGTCAAAAGATATATTCCTCTAAGAGAAATTAAGTTACTTTAGATTATCAAAACAATATGCTTATAAATTATTGGAATAAACTCTTAAAACTTGATACTGGCTCTGAATGTTTTCACTTGGTACTAGAACGAGTCGTCTGAAAATATCTCTCCTTTGTTTCTTCAATTCCTCCCCTGTGAGAAGAAGGGGTAGTACAATAGCCATGATTGTTCTTGAACCGTATGAGTAACTGGACTTGTATACCTGGGCTTGTCCTTTTGCAAGAGTATGTCACATATTTTGATAATTTAGATTTATTTAAAAATTAATATATTTATATGTTTCTTGCATCCATCACAATTGCAATGAAGTGTTGCTTGAGAGGGAAATATAACGCTATCCCGAAAAAAAATCCATTCTTCTGGGTAAATAATTCAAATAAAAGTGATCGGTATTAATATGTGTGTAGTTAGTGTGCGAAATTTAAAGAAAATCATGAAAGCGGTTTACGAAAAAAATCAAGAGAAACTAAAAAATCATTCAGTAAATTCGTATTTATGGTTGATGATATTTTTGCCCGAAATCTTCGTGTCTGATGCGGTGGTATTACCTAAACGGAATACTAAGTTTAAACTTTCTACGATTTTTCGTTTTTCAGATATTTTGTTAACACAAATCGTTAAGACTAATCGTTAGAAACTTTTTTTCGCAAAACACTTAAAATTTTTTCTCTCAAAACACTTAATCCTCTGAGGAATTACAAGAACTAGTAAAAAAGTAAACACATTGAAAAATTGAAAAATATTTATTAATTCACATAACATATTTGAGAAATGATTTATTATGTTGCATTATGTAAACTGCACACACCCTTTTAGGTGTGCCTCTATCATCTAGCTGATTTATTTTATGCCCGCAAGGGGTATCTGTTGCGTGCAGTTACTTGGGGAGTAGCGACTCCACGGTATTTTTTTTGAAGGGGAGGCCAATGCACCGCAACCCGTTTCGATGTATTGTGCTATGCCCCTGGGTGCCGCAGGCTATTGCCCACGGGAACGTGGAGCTTGTTTTTGCTCAATCCGATGCAGGCCTCCGAACTCCGTTGGTTATAATTTCCCAAGCAGATCTTAGCCTGCCGCAAACCGGGGAGGGAGTACCAGAGTTGAGATCTCCGCGTCTCCTCATCCTTCCCCACAAAAAGGTTCCGGCCCTAGGAGCGAGGTCCTAGCGCAATCCCACGGGTTACCACAGCTCATTATTCCAGCCATTACTTCATCAGAACAGTACACAATACACTTAAACTACACATACACTCTACACTTTACCGGCAAGGTCAAACACAGAACACAAACTAGTGTCTTTGTCCCTAGTTAATTGAAGAAAGCTCCGGTGTTGGGCAGTGAAGCTTGAGAACACTGCTTGGAGGCCGGCTGGGCATTGGAGGCAGCTCCGGAAGGGTACAATATATCTTTCAGGTCGCAGTGCAAAAATCCCCTATAACAATCTACATTTAATTTTTAGATAGACATAATTATGTATAATTAACACTTATAGTAAAGTAATTGCCTATTTTTTCAGGCGAGCTTAACATCCAACTACCAAATTAGGTATCGTGGACGGGGCGGAATCACCTATTTTACTATTCATATTTTTCAAAAGAATATAACATTTTGCAGTTATATGCGGGACTCGAACTGGGCACCTCCCAGTTACAAGTCCATGCTCATAACCACTACACCAACACCCGCCCCTCACTTATAATGCTCACTTACAAATAGACTATTAAAACAATAAACTAAATATATATATTATATATATACATTAAAATTAAAATAAAATTCTAGATAATCACAGAAAATCCAACCATCATATTCTGCTTGACTAATACAAAAGGGTCTGATCAAACATATCGTTTACCAAGTTGTTTTTCTTTTCTTTCGTTTTTTTCCGATTTTTTTCAAAAAGACACTAACGATTTTCTTTGAACTTTATTTGCTTTCCATTTAAGACTTCTGTTTGAAGCATTTTATTGACAAATGTGTTTTTTTTTTTTATGGGCTAAACGATCTTTTTTTAAATTGTACTAAATTATATCAATGCATATAGTAATAATCAAATTTATTACAAAAATCCTAGGTGTCAGTAAAATTTTTCAAATATAGACAATTGGAACTTCGTTAGCCAATAGTCATCAACCTCAGCCTACTGTGTGAATAACCATTTCAGCATAATGTTTGGGTTTGATGTTGTGTTTGTAGTAGTGTGGCGTGAGCGTTTTAGCGAAAAGGGCTTGTATGTATATACGGTTAAGAGAGAAGTATTAGTAATAATTAAAAGATCACACTGCTTTTAAAATAAATATCTTATTTTCTAAACAAATTTAAGCACATTACAATATCACTATTATAAATCGGATGTATATCTAAATAAAGGCAAATATCTATCATTGGCACAGAGCAATTCCTGAAGTGTTCTGGCTTTGGAAGCAGAATACGACTGTATTGTCTGAAGGTAGAAGTGAGACTGTGTACTCTTTGAAAGCTAATGTTAGTCTCTCTTCTTTGGAATTGCTCTCTCTCTCGCGGAGGAATTTTCTTATACAAAAGAGTTACCCTAACGGGATTTTGTGCCTTTGTTTAATGATCCCAATTTACAGTACCTGACACTATAATACACCCTTTTTGAAGTTAAATTAACACTCTAATATATTAACAAAATTAGATAAATTATTTTTAAAAACTATTATTTTTCATTTCGTACTTCCCTACATTTGCTTATCATGTTATAAACCAACTTAAAATAAAATTTGACTTAGGTAATTACTAAAAATCCTACCTTTAAATAAGATTTTTTACATTAAAATTGTAAATTGTTGGCAAAGATTGTGGCCAACTGATTTTTAACCTAAACATTGTGTCGGATATTCTTGTGATGCCCAACACAACAATAAAGTTGAATTTGTTTGATATAGTTTTCCCAATTTAGAATTTCTATTCTTACGGCTCATGTTCAAACATGATCAATCATGCCTATCCTAGAGTATCTGTAAAACATACATTTCTAACGAATGTTCAATTTTGCGAAAGTGATAAATTTCGGACGGTAACAGTCTTTCTGGAGAAAATGTAGAGTGTACGAATAGAAGTAAGAACTGTGATAAATTTTTCTAATTGGATCCGAATTATTGTTTCATAGCATCCGAAGAACTTAGTTTACCTAGAAGAAACTAAGCCAAACTAGTGAGGGAGAATTCCATTTAAATAGAGCCGAGCTAGACACTACAGAAAAACAGTTTTAGAACAGTTATTGACACCAGTCAAACGACATCATTCTACTTTCTATTTTCAGCCAGTCTGTTTCTCTTTTAATTATTCTCTCGCCATGTTCATTCTCTAATATCATTCAACAGTGTAAAGTTCGTGCAGTATTTATATATTTCTATTCATTCTATCAGTGTTCAGCATATCGACTAGTTTATTTCTTCTCAACATTCCTAAATTTAACTCTCTATACTCTCCTTCTCACATCTACCACAATTTTCATAACTTTCTTTAAGATTAATTTCAATTTACAGCATAATATTTAATCCGGCAATATCATTAAATTATTTTTACAAATTTTTCAATTACATTATACTTGAGGCATTTCTTTACAAATATCAATTCAATTAATATCATCAGTGCTGGGTATCTTCTCTTTATTCGTCCAAGGTTATTTATATAACTTTATATTATGTGTGTTTGTGTGTATTTCACGATCAGTCTGTTCTTTCTTAAGTTGGATGGGTAGTTTTGTTACTACATATATATATATATATTCGATACACTATTGTACATGTTCTTCTTGGACTGCCGTCGTGGTCTCCATGACTACCACTTGATAATAAAGTTGTTTCTCTGCCGCACCGACCCCTACATGCTACCACCACTAAAGACATCCATAACTGAGCATTATTCTCTTCTTATCTATAATAAGCTTACCATCTTTCTTTCAGCCGCAAGTCTTTTTCACTAAACGTCCTCTAACCTTATTACACTTTTTATATGTTTAATGGACCAAAAAAAGAAAAAAGTAATAATCATAATAAAGCCCTTCTTAGCCTTGCCATGTTTAAAAAGATAAAAAGAATAACTTAAATACAAATTACATGAAATTCTGAAATTACTTCAATATTCTGATTGAAAAACATTTTCATCCTTAACTCGCAGGGAGGGCTATCTCCTGAGTTTTGTGTGAATAAAGGCTTAAGGAAAGGAGACGCATTATCATGCTTACTCTTTAACTTAGCACTAGAAAAGATAGTGAGGGACGCGAACATACAGATAAGCGGCACAATTTTCCACAAGTCCGTTCAGATCTTGGCGTACGCTGACGACGTGGACATCGTAGGCAGAACTTTTGATGATATGAAGAATGCTTTCCTGAGCTTGACTAGAGCTATCAAGAGAGTAGGACTCGTGGTAAACAAGCAAAAAACAAAATATATCCATGCGGGGGGAGATGCTGGGCGCGCAGGATATGTATCGATAGGTGATTTTAAGTTTGAAAGAGTAGACGCTTTCACCTATTTAGGGTCCCTTGTCCCTATTAGGGAAAACGAAGTGACCCTAGAAATCAAAAGGAGATTGATGCTGGCAAATAGGTGCTATTTTGGGCTTAATCGCCACATCAAAAGCAAACTGGTGTGGAGGGGCACAAAAGTACTACTATACAAAACTCTTCTTCGTCCTGTCCTCACATACGGATCCGAGACGTGGGTCTTCACCAAATCCGACAAGAAAGCGCTGTTAGCCTTCGAGCGGAAAATCCTTCCTAGGATATTTGGTCCACTAAAAGAAGGTACAGTCTGGCGACGGCGGACAAATCGGGAGCCGATGCAACTGTACCAGGAGCCAGATGTAATGAAGATTATTAACAGGTTGCGGTGGACAGGACATGTTGTTAGGATGGACAGTTCCGAAATTCCTAAAAAAGTTATGGAGGAAAGGCTGGATCGCGTAAGAAGAGTTGGACGCCCAAGGCTACAATGGGCTTATGGTGTGAGAGAGGATGCCAGAAGCATGCTTGGCATCAGGAATTGGAAGGCTGCCGCAATGAATCGGGATGACTGGCGGAAGAGCATCGAGGAAACCAAGGCTCATTAGTGGGCTGTAGCGCCAGTAATGATGATGATGATGAACTCGCATTAACTGGAATGTAAAGCGAAGTGTAATTTTCCAATTTTCTAACCAATCTTTCTAGTAATTTTGGGTAGCCTAGTTGAATCCTTTGTTAAGGTAGAATAAGGCTGCCAACTTTTAAAAAATTGAATGCTGGACATCGTCATTTAAGTTAGTGCTAATGCATATTTGAATATTAAAGTTCCCTTCGATAATATTAATTGAATGATAGAGGTAAAGAATTGAGTAAAAACAGACGAACAAATTTACAAGATAAGGGTTCTCTTCTTACCTTGTAAAGTGTTACTTCCACAGCCTTATAAAATGGGCATTTTCGCGTCCTCTATAGATGCTAGTTGGAACATATGCCTATTCAGCCTACAATACTCCCTCAGTAAACCTACAATCATCTTTATAACTTTCTGGCTGTGGTTAAGTAGGTCGCTAGTAAATTAATCGAGTATTTTTTTTAAAAGAGTTTGGCCTCACTCTGTCCTGGTTCTCTCCTTCCACCGTTGCAGATGCTTGTCCTCCATCAAACCTCAGAAAGAACACAAGAATTTTATCTAACAATTATAAAGTTTCTATAGTTTGCATATGATCCACTCTGACACTTTATGATGTAAGGTGGATAACATTCGAAGCATTAAGATAAAAAATATTTCTAAAAAATACCTGAGAGAATCATATCTAGATCAAATTTCCGCACACTAAAAGAGATTGACTTCGACCAGGCAAATCATATGCAAAGGATTCAACTAGGCTACCCAAAATTACTAGAAAGATTGGTTAGAAAATTGGAAAATTACACTTCGCTTTACATTCCAGTTAATGCGAGGACGTGATACAACATTTAATATTATTATTATTATTATTACTTTCTCTTACTCCTAGTAAGAGGAAGTATTGTAATCGTGTCAAATTTTCGATATCGAGTTTTCACTGGAAATATCCGTTTTGAGGTCCCCTGAGTCCCAAAAAGTGGTTTTTAGAAAATGGTGTGTGTGTGTGTCTGTGTGTGTGTGTGTGTGTGTGTGTATGTATGTGAACAGCATAGCTCAAAAACGAAAAACCGTAGAAAGTTGAAACTTGATATTCCTTTTAGGTCTCACCATGGGATCTGACAGTGTGTTATCTGCCAAAATTCCTACACCGGAAGTACCACTTTACTTTTTTTTTTTACTTTTTTATTTTTTTTTTCTCAAAAATAGCTCCGACGATTTTCTTCAAACTTTTTTTCAACAACACATACAAAGAGCTACAACTTTTATTTGAAATGTTTCTCTGGGAAAATTCATTTAAGGGCACTTTTGGAGGAGGTGTGGGGTTATGTTTTCCTCTAAAGTGCTATCATAGTTGATTATACAATTCTATCATCCAAACAAAATTAATTAGAAATGAATAGATGGCAAAAATTCCGAGTTTCAAGAAAATTAGTAAACCGGAAGTGCCGGTTTTACTGTACAGTTGTTTCAGTTTTCGACTAATTTCATTAAATTTGGTACACAAACTATAAAATTTGTCAATTATAATTTTGAGAACTGAAGTAAGAAAAAGTTGTGTGAGTATTTCACACCAGATTTTTTTTTTTAATTTAAGGTGCGTCAACATCTATTGTCATTGGTGCCCGGAACAATCTCAATGCACTGCTGGCCACCGGACAATGTTCTCTCGTTACAGACAACACTGTCCATCATCGGACAGTGAGCGGTAGAGCCATCCAGGAAGAAAAAAATCTAAGGGTAGCACAGCTGGACTCGAACCCAGGACCTCCGTATGGGAGTCCAGTGCGCTAACCACTGAGCTAATCCCCCCCCCCTAAATTTATTATTATATTCGTCAACAATCCAGACCCGGATTTTACCCAAATTAAGATTCACCGCAGTCCCAATAAATCGGACCATATTCTTAAAAGGAAATAGCCTAAGCTCTTCCATAGACATCCGATTCCGACCAAAGGTATTCAACCTAATTTCCTTACACCTCCCCAAGCAATATGTCATAACATAGATGGGTGTTTCTTCCTCTGTCACACAAATTCTACAAAAAGGGTCTGGGCATGCAACATATCTGGTCTTGATGCAACATGGTTTTTGAAATTCCATTTAACATCGGACTTAATGAGCAATTATTTCTCGCATCGCTACTGGCGGCTTTTGTTCTGGTTGCGGCTTGTTTTGGAAAAATTCATCTAGAGTAACAACTGCATAATAACAAATGTCAAACACTATATCTTGTCTTAATATTGATGTGGAAAGTTATGTCAATCTTTAGCCTATCTCTGAAGGATTTTTTTTTTATTTTTTAGTATTCTGAAATTGAATAGTTTTACCGGTTATGCTACAATATCCTTAGGCAAGCGACTTTCATGACAGATGTAAGTAAGAACGTATACATTTTTACTTTCTCTTACTCCTAGTAAGAGGAAGTATTGTAATCGTGTCAAATTTTCCGTTTTCAGGTCCCCTCAGTGACAAAAAGTGGTTTTTAGAAAATGGTCTGTGTGTGGTCTGTGTGTGTGTGTGTGTGTGTGTGTGTGTGTGTGTATGTGAACAGCATAGCTCAAAAACGAAAAACCGTAGAAAACTGAAACTTAATATTCCGTTTAGGTATCACCATGCGATCTGACTGTGCGTTATCTGTCAAAATTCCTCACCCGGAAGTACCACTTTATTAGTTGACTTTTTTACTTTTTTGCGTTTTTCTCAAAAATGGCTCCAAGGTTTTCTTTAAACTTGATACATCAACTACATATACAAGGAGCTACAACTTTTATTTGAAACATTTCTCTGGGAAAATTGATTTATAAGGGCCCTTCTGGGGGAGTGGTGGGGTTAGGTTACCCTCTAAAGTGCTATTTCAGGTTATTACACAATTCTATCATTTAAATAATGTTAATTAGAATTAAATATGTTATTGAAATTCCGAGTTTGAGAAAAATCGGAAAACCGGAAGTGCTTTTGTTTTAACACTTTACTAAATATGATTTTTTCACTTTTTCGCGATTTTCTCAAAAATGGCCCCGACGATTTTCTTGAAACTACACATATAAACTAAACATTCAAAGATCTACAACTTTTATATAAAACATTTCTCTGGGAAAATTCATTTAAGGGCACTTTTAGGAGAGGGGTAGGGTTGCAGCTTCCTCTAAAGTGGTATCATACTTGATTATACAACTCTATCATCCAAATGAAATTAGTTAGAAATAAATAGTTAGCCAAAATTCCGGGTGTGAAGAAAATCAGTAAACCGGAAGTGCGCTTTTACTGAATAGTTTTTTCAGTTTTCGACAAATTTCATTAAATTTGGTACACAAACTATAAAATTTGTCAATTATAATTTTGATAACTGGAGTAAGAGAAAGTTGTGTGAGTGTTTCACACCAGATTTTTTATTTATTTATGTGATTTTTAGTTTTTGATCAATATTTTTGCTCCAGAGGGCATTAGAACATACAATTCTGATAAAAATAGTCCTTTTTTTGAAAATTAATACTACTGTAATAAAAATGTGTTTGCAAGTAAAAATTCAAATGTAATATTGTTACAGAAATTTCTTTTAACTTCAAATTGTACTCAGTAATATAAATAGAAAAAAATTTAATCAATAATATAAATATTCTGTAATATAAATAGAGAGATGCTGGTAGTAGATATGTACCCACCCAACTGAGGTAGTACTTGAACGGATTCCATTGTATACTAGAAGATAACAGCAATAACAATGTATAAACTCCAATAATATCTGAAACCTAATGTCAGAGAGTGCTCACAATATCCAAAAATAAATTTATATTAAATATATATCTGGGATATTTTTATATATATTTTTTTTTTTAATTTTACAATATTTTTTAGTTGTATGGTGCTAATATAGAGTATTACCTCCTCTTCCCTTTATCATAGCTTCTAGGCGTCTTGGCATGCTCTGGAATTAAGCGGGAAATTTCATTTTGTGAGATTAGGACCCATTCGTCTTGAAGTGTCCTCTCTAGATCCTGAAGCGTCCCAGAAAGGACTCTCCGTTATCTAATCCGTCTTCCAAGCATATCCGACCGATTGCCTATGGGATTTATCTCAGGGAAACGGGCAGGCTACTTTAGGAAGTCAATATTATGGTTATTAATGTGATGTGATGGCAAGAAGAAAGAAGATATAATTTTTAAATAATTTATAAATCTAAAAATTATAACTAGTGGTTCCAGCCAGCCGCTATCTGCAGGTCAAGAACCGCCAGCAAAACCCTTTCAAACAGGGGTCAATACACAGTCAAAAGAACCGCCAGCAAAACCCTTTCAAACAGGGGTCAATACACAGTCAAAAGAACCGCCGCCGGCAAAACCCTTTCATACAAGGGTCAATGTACACCTGGCCTGTATTTCCTTAATACAAGGGTCAATGTACACTCAAGAGGCCACCTGGCTACCATCTGTCGCCACCCCGGACCGACCTCGCCTAAGGTCAATATACTACGCGAGATGTCTTAGTGTGGCACGTACTTACACATCAGCCAATGTGTGAGTGTTGCAAATATAAACGTCGCTCCACTGGAGGAGGGGATCAGTATTCTGTCAGTCAAGCAACCAGTACAAGATCAGTTACACATCAGTTTTCTATCAGTCATCATCAGTTAAACATCAGTTAAGTTCGAGTTATCAAGCAGTTAAGTTTCACACATCGCGAGCGCGTCCCTATTCAAGGTTTTAAACACTACTTCTTTAATATTTATTAATCATTCATAATTCTTATATTCATTCATAATTGTGCATCTTAGTTTATCTATTTCAAAACACTTTAAGTTATTTGTTAAAATATAGTTTATTTTCATAAATCAGTAGTACGTATTCCTAATAACAACTCTCTAAAACTCTCTAACTAACAACACTTACTCCTCACTTCCTGGACATCACCAAGACATCTGATTCCAATACATTAAGAAAAGCCTGCCTGGGCTGTATGTGGACAAACGATATCGTGCGTTAGCACAAACTACTCACCTATTTCCAGCATGATAATGAACATATGTACTTCCAATATATCCGCCAAATACCGAGCAGCAGTCATAGAAGCTTCTCGAAGGATCACTAACTCCGTACGTCTTTGTAAACTGATATCTGCTCAAACCATCAGAGAGCCTCGTTGGAAAGGCCTAGTGAGAACAAAATTGCATTGTGCAAATTTCTCACATCTTCTTCCCCACACTCGTTCACGCCCGTCTGGAGCCCTGAAGGTAAATCGGGACCCGTCAGTAAACAATACACTTGCCCATTGATCAATCGCTGTATTGCCGAGCAAGCTCAAGGCGAGAAATTCGTTGCTCCCTGGTTTGTTCTGGCCATCTTGTGGGACGAAAAGCTATCAAACCTTGCTCATTGAATCTCCTTTGAGCTGTTCTCTCAGAAATTTGAACACTTTGAACTTCTTGGAGGTGATGAACTACTTCAACAGCTGTCAGATGACGATTTCAGTAAAATTGTCAGTATCAAAAACAGCAGTTCAGTGGCCTTTGAACCTGGCCTTCTTGAGTATGAGCCTGTTTCTCTGTAACGTTGCACTGCATCTCGTAGAGTTTTGGTAGGGAATACCAATAGCAATGACTGCATATCTGATGGAGCGGCCGTCATCAATAAGTGCTAAAAAGCACGTGCAGCTCCTCGGCACTAAGGGGCATGTTAAAATTCGTATTTATAATTTTAATTTTCTTAGTCAAGGGACAAGCAAATAAAAACCAATTCGAACTGAATAAAAATAAACAAATTAATAATAAATGAACATAAACTAGTACTTAAACATTTTTTATTGATTTAATTTGTTTAATGCCACAAATATAATGCACAAAGACTAATAATTTTTTATTTATTTAATTTTTTTAATTATACTTCTAAAATGATATTTATCAACAGTAAAAAGTAAAATAACAATTTTTTTTAATAAAAAGCAATTGTAAAATTAAAAATACGATCAAAAACTAATGATCTGTAATCAATGTTTGTTAAATATAACTTAATTATGAAAGGAAATGCAATAACAACAAGCTGGTACGTTCCCGAATTTCCTTCTAGCTGTTATATCCTTCTAATTACTACAACAATTAGTGAAATACTATTTTAAGTGATTACTACTTCCATCATTAATCTTCAATGTAAGTTAATACTTTCTGCTATTCCTGTGCACTTAAGTTATTTAATTTATACGTCTTTTATTTGCTTTTGTATCTTCATCATTAAAGTAGAACTTTGAAACAATATTTGTAATAATTATAACTTCTTTTTTTTTAATTTTTTCTTAAATAAAAATAAATCTTGCTGAACCTGAACTATATATAAGAGCTATAAGTAATCATATAGCGGAGATTTGCATCTTGAGATCATGTACACTGAGGGTAGGCAATAGACTTACATATGGCATGCGAAGGATAAATTATTTTTAAAAATTCAAATAAATTCATTTAATTTATTGTATACAATTTAGTGTCACGATTTTGTGAAATGATTCATACTGCAAATTTGGCTGTATGGATTTTTTATGCTGTTTGCACCATTTGACATTTGAAATTTTCTAGAGAACGTTCTGAAAAAAAGAGGTGAATCCTCACTCCATGCATTCCATGCAAGAATGTTCATGCTAAATAATTATTTTAACACAAATTATTTATCAATAAATAATTCATTATTATAATTTACAAATTTCTTGGTCCATATTTTCTTCTCTCATTCTCAGACACGCTAAAAAGTGTCAACATTTTTAATACTACATTTTTGAGAAATGGATTTTTGTAAAAAGTGTCGTTGCCATAAAGGTAAATTGAAATTGACAGAATTAACTCCATTCCCGATACAGCTATAACAAATTTTCTGTGATAGCCTTTGTGATGTGATGGCAAGAAGAAAAGCGATATAATTTTTAAATAATAAATAAATCTAAAAATTATAACTAGTGGTTCCAGCCAGCCGCTTACTGCGGTCAAGAACCGCCGGCAAAACCCTTTCAAACAGGGGGTCATTATACAGTCAAAAGAACCGCCGCAACACCTGGCCTGTATTTCCTTCATACAAGGGTCAATGTACACTCAAGAGGCTACCTGGCTACCATCTGTCGCCACCCCGGACCGACCTCCCTTACGGTCAATATACTACGCGAGATGTCTTAGTGTGGCACGTACTTACACATCAGCCGCTGTGTGAGTGATGCAAATATAAACGTCACTCCACTGCAGGAAAGGGATCAGTATCACATCAGTTACGAGTTATTCATCAGTATTCCATCAGTTACAAATCAGTTCTCGACCAGTATACATCAGTTCACGTCAGTTCGAGTTGTCAAGCAGTTAAGTTTCACACTTCGCGAGCGCGTCCCTATTCAAGGTTATAAACACTATTTCTTTAATATTTATTAATCATTTCATAATTCTTATATTCATTTACAATTGTGCATCTTAGTTTATCTATTTCAAAACGCTTTAAATTATTTGTTAAAATATATTTTATTTTCATAAATCAGTAGTACGTATTTCGAATAACAACTCTCTAAAACTTTCTAACTAACAATCACTTACTCCTCACATCAACTCCCGGACACCAAGACATCTGATTCCAATACACCTTCATGATATCCGTTTATTTAACTTGATGTTTGCTTTTGCTATATTCCAAGAAAATATAATATCAAAAAGACGGTTTCCAGTACTAAAAGCACAGTACTAGAACCACTTCCAGTACTAGAACCACTTGATTGCTCCAACATCTCTTTACGTCACATTTACCACTAATGAAAATATTAATTTTGTCAGATTTATATGTATGAACCTTAATATTGCTTTCAGATAAACAATAAACTTCGGATCATGTACTAACTTACACCGATAAATTCGTGAAAAAATGAAAATTTTAGCCAAAACCTTATCCTTTCCTGAGAAATACAGAGCATTGAAACAGCTAATACACGAAAATCAAAAGGAATATTTTGTTATATTTTACAAGAGGGCTTGAATGTACAACAAACCCATAACAGCTATAATGATTTCAAAGAATATGGCCTTCAGTATTCGAAAAGAAGGGAAACAGAATGACACGATAGTGTTTCTGGGGATTACATTGGACAGTCAGCTATCTTGGAAAATCCACATTGACTCTCGGAGTAATAGACTATCTCAGATAGTCTACTTACTACGGAAATTATGAGATGAAGTTCCTTTGGAAGAATTGAGGATGACTTATTTTGGTTATTCCATGCCAGAATGAGCTATGGAGTGGAGCTATAAGGATCCTCATCTGATACTGAAAAATTTTTAAAGTGCAAAAAAGAGCGATTAAAACTATGTCGAAAAAAAAGCTACATGAAAGTGGAAAACCACTCTTTCAAAAGCTACAAATGACTCTGCTTTCATTGTACATATACAAGCTGGCCTTAAGGCAAAAAAGAAATAAAGATGTAGTGACCAGAGGAAATCAGCACCAATATAACATAAGAAACAAAGAAAATATTGACTTACCTGTGACAAGGTTAAAGAAAACAGAATGGCTTCCAAATGTCGTTTCAATAAGAATTTTTAATAAAATCCCAATGAATATAAGACAATTGCAAATAAGAAAGTTTGAGATGATTTTGAAAAAGTTTGTAATTTCCAACTGTTTTTATGGTGTAAAAGAATTCACTGATACAAACTGGAGCATTAACGACTTTAAACTAAAATGAATAGCTTGATATTTGTTTGTTTGGTGGTTAGAGTTCAGTGCTAATTTAGTTTACATAATACTATAGTTATTGTAAATATTTTATACATTCTTATGAAGTATTGTTATTGACGTGCCTTTTGTATTTGTTATGTTCAGGTTGAAATAAATAAATAAATAAAATAAATATAAATAAAAAAGGAAGAGGGCGTTAAAATGGGAAAAAACTATTGTAATACAGACAGGCGACAATTCCTTATAGTACTAGCATTTGCTATAACTTCTAATGTCTTAAGGGCAGAGTTTTGCCCGCAAGGAATATCTGTTGCATGCAGTTACTTGGGGAGTAGCAACCCTACGGGTTACCACAGCTCAGTACTCCATGGACTTCATCAGAACAGTACACAATACACTTTACACACACTCCACACTTTACAGACAAGGACAAACACAGTACACAAACTAGGGCCTCCGTCCCTAGTTTATTGGCGTAAGCCAAAGGAGAAGGAAGTGATTAGCTCAGTGGCTGCACGCTGGTGGACAGCAACACGGAAGTCCCGGGTTCGAATCCAGCATGCTGTCCTTAGATTTTCTTTACCTAGGAGCCTTCTATACAACTCACTGTTCGGTGATGAGCAGTGTTGTCTGCAGCTAGAGGGCTCCACATAATAAAGAAAAGAATATTACTACTTATTTTTATTGTAGAGTATATATATTCCTTTTATTCTACAGTATATATACTAGAGAACAGCAGTAACAATGAATAAACCTTAATATATCTGAAATATAATATCATAAATTTCTTTTAGAACATTCAAAAATAAATTTATATTATGTTAAATAGTATGTTTATGGAAAATCGTTGGAGCCATCGATGAAAAAAATCGATGACAAACTGAAACAAAAACTTCCAGTAAAGTCGCAATTCCGTTTGATGGGTTTTTAACAAATAATTGTTAGATGTGCTGATACTGAAAATAAACTAATTTTTCCTACATACATACATATGTATACTCTGCCATTATTGTAGTATATTTTCATCCTTCTTATTGTGACAATAATATAGTGTAGAAACGATCATCAGCTTTATCTTATTTTAGTGTATAAATAATTAATGAAAAGTACAAACAACTCCTTTAAATTTAATTTATTGATATCTTACTCAAATTAAGCAGCACTTTTTTCCCCACTTCTTAAAACCCCAAAACATCGCATGCAGCATAAATGCGAACTTCATTTTTTTTATTTATTCGAAAAACAGTTTTTTAAACGAAAATCAGGTAATTTTTCAGAGTGTTCATTAGTTTTCCAGTAGTCTTTCAAGTTCATTTTTGTAAATTATTCCTATTTTTAATTATCTATTTTTTTTTTTGTTACAAAAAAATATATTTGAAAGTTTATGGTGCTGCTCCACAATCGGAGGTGGATTAAGAAATAAACAAATACTTAAGTAAAAATCGAAATAATAATTTATAATTACTATGTACAAAAATTAATTTGTAGTTAAGTAAACTATATTTAATTTTTTTTTTTTAAATATTTTGTATCAACAGCTGTAGGGTACCCCGCAATGCGGCGTCTTGCACCCGCTAGTAACGGAACTTGGCTTATAACTAAGTAATATAGAACCTGATATTGAAAAATTGTATTTTGCAATATACTAGCTCAAGATTCCCATTAATTTTAATTAAACCGTTCTTTCTTTACAATAATTTGTTGTTACTTTTTTAATGACCCAAAATATGTCCACATTAATACACTTCCAAAACCATAGTTAACAAAAGCTAATTAACAACTTACAAAAAAAAAAAAAACTTTAACGAGAGTTTTGCTTTATGAAAAAGTTTACAGAGTTATAAATTTCAAAATTGTTAAGCTCTATGTTCATTTTTCAAAATGAAAAAATCTGGTATAAAACACTCACACAACTTTCTCTTACTCCAGTTCTCAAAATTATAATTGACTAATTTTATAGTTAAGTGTACTCACATTTAATGAACTTCGTCGAAAACTGAAAAAAACTGTTCAGTAAAAGCGCGCTTCCGGTTTACTAATTTACTTGAAACTTGGAATTTTGGCCATCTATTTATTTCTAATAAATTTTGTTTGGATGATAGAATTGTATAATCAACTAAGAAAAACATAAAACCCCACCCTTCCTCTAAAAGTGCTATTAAATGAATTTTTCCAGAGAAATGTTTCAAACAAAAAGTAGTACATCTTTGTATGTGTAGTTTATATAAGAGGTTTGAAGAAAATCGTCCGAGTTATTTTTGAGAAAATCGCGAAAAAGTGAAAAAAATCATTTAGTTAATTTCGTAAAGTAAACTACCGTTCATCCGATTTTTTTCAAACTCGGAATTTCAACAACATATTTAATTCTAATTAACATTATTTAGATGACAGAATTGTATTATAAACTGAAATTGCACTTTAGAGGAAATCATGAGCCCACCTCTCCCCAAAAAGTGCCCTTAAATGAATTTTTCCAGAGAAATGTTTCAAATAAAAGTTGTAGCTCTTTGTATGTGTAGTTGATATACCAAGTTTGAAGAAAATCGTAGGAGCCGTTTTTGAGAAAATCGCAAAATAGTAAAAAAAAAAACTAGTAAAGTGGTATTTCCGATTGAGGAATTTTAACAGATAACCTACTGTCAGATCCCATGGTGATACCTAAACGGAATATCAAGTTTGAACTTTCTACGGTTTTCACACACAAAGACCATTTTCTAAAAACCACTTTTTGGGACTCAGGGACCTCAAAACGGTTATCTCTGGTGAATACTCGATATCGAAAATTTGACATGATTACAATACTTCCTCTTTTCTGGGAGTAAGTGGAAGTGAAAACCATTGTAATCATCAGAGATATTTTCAGACTGTATAAAGTGATTCTGCTCTATGTAAGACTGTGTTATCTCATAGTTTTTACGTATCAAGACATTCTGACGATGGGCTATCGCCAGCCAAATATGGGTCGATGACGACAAAATGAAGCAGGCTATCACGAAAAATATCTCCTCTCTCTGATGCTTTCCAGCTGCACTGGGGACCCAACCACAACAACCTTTTGTAATCTGTTTATACCGATTGAAAATTCTCTTTATATAACAAGATATTATTGGTGCAAATTTAAACGATGTTAATAACTATAGAAGATAATTGTTCTTTTTAACTTGACACTATTAATATGATGTTTTAAATCTTTTTAACTTAATCTATAAGCATATTAGCTGATACAAATTAGATAAAACAGATTGCATATACGTATGTAAGTAGTTTATAAGAATAAAGATTATTTTGATTTCTTTAGTAGATTTTCTTCCTAGGCTTGGAACTTCAAAACATATATTCATGGAGATGTATCTATTTCAAAGATATGTTAGTAACATAACAGTTATTCATAAAGCAATAAGAGGATGTAATAATTATCCGTCTTAGGAAATGTAATTGTAAAGAAATTATACAATAACAATCTGGGGCAGGTGTTGGTGTAGTGGTTATGAGCATGGACTTGTAAGTGAGAGGACCCCAGTTCGAGTCCCGCTTGTAATTGCTAGATTTTATATTTGTTTAAAACATTTTATTTAGTAAAATAGGTGCTTCCGCTGGCGTTCACGACACCTAATTGGTTGTTGGACGTTGAGCCCGCCTGAAAAAATAAGCATTACTTTATAAAAACAATCTACTTGAACTTTTCTGCGGAATTCACTTCATTATTTTATACTGAGATATTTAAAGTAAATCAAGAATTGTATAACATTATGAAAATGACTAGAGAAGCGAGCGTAATATTGATTCAAGAACACCAATATTCAAGTTTCCATGTACCTACTGCGTTTGTTTGAGAGCGAGATAAATCATATCATGCCGAGTTTGATATTAATTAAATTATTCTTTGCCCTAATTGGAAATAAAACTTTATATGGTATTTTAATGTTACACCAAAGACGATGTTGAAATGTAATTTCATGGATGATTAATGTAATAAAAATGACAAATGCACTGTCTGCTGTATTTGACGTTTATTTTAAAAATAATAATTACATTAATAAAGTACACCAATGATCAAAGCAAAAGATAAATTTCCCTTCCGAATATTATATCTATTCTAAATTATTAACAATGGTAGATAATCATGCGAGAATATATTTGCTTTTTATTCAATGTTCATAAAAAGGGGCTAGACGGTCAAGTCAAAATGATAAAAAAAAACTCTCTTACGGCAAGTCTTATAATTCTAATTGAAAAAGTTCTAATGGAATCTTACATTACAATTAAAAGGTTCTTAGCAAGTGTAATGATAGCAGGTTGAGGGTGGATGATGGTGGTGAAAAAAAAAAAAATGGTAAACACACTAACTGACTACTTACACGTAAACACAGTTTTTGACAAATTAGAAGGTAAGAGTTTATAGAGAATAGAGCGACCGAGCTTTGAGTGATGTTTTTGCTAACATGATAATATAGAATTGTGTAGAGTTGGCTGTCGCTTCATTCGCTTGAACAATGAAATGGCTAGTTAATATTCTTGAGTTGTTTTAACGGTGTATTATTTAATGCATACTTCTGGCTTGATGAAACTTTCAAGATTTAAGTTGATTTAGATGATATAATTTCTCTTACGGCTACAGACAGTTTCTAGCTGAGAGATTGGCTGGCCAAAGTTGAAGCCCATTTGCTGACACATTGTTGACCACACATCCACAAACAACAAAACACACACACATTCTTTCGAGAAAAAAAAATAGAAACCTCAAAACGTTTTTTCACGCGAAAACTCGTCAAAAATGTAATACGAATACAAATACTTTCAGCAGTGTCAGCACTACCAGCAACAGGAGAAATTAAAAAGAAGAGAATTAATTTCATCAATTTGATTACATTATAGTTCGCCTAGCAGCGGCTCACTTAATTCCCAACAATACTGAAATGACAGCCTAGAGTTACAGTGTCCCAGGTATTCTCAAGTAATTCTTAGCAAAAATACTCTAAAAAAAGACATTTGATTGGAGAATTCAGGGTAAACATTACGGTTTCAGAGATATTTTCCGTGGGAGCCTGCTTCATTTTGTGGTCATCGACCGGTTTCGGGCGTTCGCCCATCTTCTGGATGCGTTTTTCAGACAATGTGACAACACAGACTTGCACGGAGCAAACTCAGTTTACACACTCAGTTTAAACATTACGGTTTATTGTTATAATTGAACAGGTCATAATTGAACATGTAGTGATAGAGCATACAAATTTTCCGATTCTAAGATGGCCCCTGAAGAAGACAAACAATGTTTGTTGAAACGTCGAGTTATTATAAAAAACACTTAAAAAAATTTTTAGTGTTATCTTATGATACCCCCTGGGCGATCAGCCAACTAACAGATACATCTGATCAAAATTCTTTAAAATCTTCCTTTCTAGTCCACAAAGTGAGACAGAGTGTAAAGATTACTTTGTTCAATTAAATATCCTTCTTGATATCGTTTAATTTCTAGGATTGATAAAATTTTAATTTAACAGGAAAAGCTTCGTTAAAATGTATTTTTGGGTAATTAAAAAGTAATTACTACAGTTAAAAATGTAATATTCCTGTCAAATTCCACTAATTTAGCCAGTGTATCACTAATTAAATCATGAGTGTCCTCTTTAGCCCTAACTAACATGTCTTGATTGAATGTAAAACAGTTATAACCAAGAAACTAAATAAATATTTTCTTCTTTAAAATATTATATTTTATAAAACTTATAAATCTCTATAAATATTATTTTCAATAATTTAATGGTTTACAAATTTATGTATTAACTTAATGTAAAATAAAAATTGAATGCCCAAAAAAGGCACGTTCTTTTGAAAAAAAAAAAAAAAAGAAAAAAAATTCAACTTGATGGAAAAGAGTACAATCTGCAATCAAAGTGAAATGATGTGAAAAACTTCACAAGATTTGAGTATATGTATTAGATATTCCAGATGACTTACTTCAACCATTCCAGTATAGAAATCGATCTCACCTACAACATCATGTCTACTGTTATTTCTGCATTTCTTACTTTCTCTTACCAAGACGATCTTTTAAACTGTATTTAGAATTGTTTTTCATTCAGGTTAACATTAAGGTTTACCATTTAGTCTATGCATTAAAACTATTTGAATTCAATTTATAAACATTTTAAAAACAAAAATAATTTTAATTATTTACTCATTTGCAGCGCGGCATTAATGCAATATTCTCAAATTTTTGGAAATTGTGGAAATACCGGCGGAAATATATTTTTCTAAATTTCCTGTACGAAACAAAATGATCTTAGAGACCCTTCCTCCCTCCTCAATACCAAAATATAGGAAGACAAAATTGATATATTCTAGTATAAAATACGACCGAAGTTTAGAAATACGTATAACTTTCATTTAAAATGAGATGTTTGTACGGCAATGGCCAGAGGAGTTTTTAAAGAAAAAGAATTCTTTTTTGCTCTACGTTTGTGATACCATTTAAGCATCCATTGAAATCATTTCAATCTCAACGTTCTCAACGTTCATTCCTCTCCTACACTAAAGAGCTCCTGAAGAAGGGCACCAATGCTACACGAAACGTAGAGCAACAGAGAATTCTTTTTCTTTTAAAATTCTTCTGATCATTGCCGTACAAACATCTCATTGTGATATTAAGGCCTGACAATTCGAATACCATTTTAACTTCTATTTATTTTAATATAACTTTTATTACTTTCCCTTACACCTAGAAGAGGAAGTATTGTAATCGTGTCAAATTTTCGATATCGAGTTTTCACCAGAAATATCCGTTTTGAGGTCTCCTGAGTCCAAAAAAAGTGGTTTTTAGCAGATAGTCTGTGTGTGTGTGTCTGTGTCTGTGTGCGTGTGTATGTGAACAGCATAGCTCAAAAACGAAAAACCGTAGCAAGTTGAAACATAATATTCCGTTTAGGTATCACCATGGCATCTGACCTCAACCGGAAGTACCACTTTACTTGTTGGTTTTTTTTTTACTTTTTGCGTTTTTCTCAAAAATGGCTCCGACGATTTTCTTCAAACTTGCTATATCAACTACCCATACAGAGAGCTACAACTTTTATTTGCAATGTTTCTCTGGAAAAATTCATTTAAGGGCAGATATGGTGGACGGGTGGGGTGAGGTTTTCATCTAAAGTGCTATTTCAGTTTATTGGACAATTCTATCATATAAATAATGTTAATTAGAATTGAATATGTTGTTGAAATTCCGAGATTCAAAGAAATCGGATAACCGGAAGTACATTTTTACATAACCACTTTACTAAATTATTTTTTCACTTTTTCGCGATTTTCTCAAAAATGGCTCCAACAATTTTCTTGAAACTTTCTACATCAACTACACGTGCAAAGAGCTACAACTTTTATCTATAATGTTTCTCTTGGAAAATTCATTTAAGGGCACTTTTGGAGGAGGTGTGGGGTTATGTTTTTCTCTAAAGTGCTATCATAGTTGTTTATACTCGTACAATTCTATCATCCAAACAAAATTAATTAGAAATAAATAGATGGCCAAAATTCCGAGTTTCAAGAAAAAATAATAAACCGGAAGTGCGCTTTTACTGGACAGATTTTTCAGTTTTCGACGAATTTCATTAAATTTGATACACAAACTATAAAATTTCTCAATTATAATTTTGAGAACTGGAATAAGAGAAAGTTGTGTAAGTGTTTCACATCAGATTTTTTATATTTATTTATACCTATTAATTTCTTGGTTTATTAGTTTAATTGTATTGTATTGGAATCAGATGTCTTGGTATCAGGGTTGAAGTGAGGAGTAAGTGTTGTTAGTTAGAGAGTTTTAGGGAATTGTTATTCGAAATACGAACTACTGATTTATGAAAATAAACTATATTTTAACAAATAATTTAAAGTGTTTTGAAATAGATAAACTAAGATGCACAATTGTAAATGAATATAAGAATTATGAAATGATTAATAAATATTAAAGAAATAGTGTTTAAACCTTGAATAGGGACGCGCTCGCGATGTGTGAAACTTAACTAACGTGAACTGCTGTCTTAATGACTGATAACTCGTAACTGATCTCGTACTGGTTGTGAACTGATGTGATACTCGTGTATAACTGATGGAATACTGATCCCCTCCTCCTGTGAGGCGACGTTTATATTCGCATAACTCACACATCGGCTGATGTATAAGTACGTGCCACACTAAGACATCTCTCGTAGTATATTGACCTCGGCAGTTAACAAAGGCTGTTTTTGGTTGGGATGGCGATGCTTATTAACAGATGGTGGCCAGGTGCCTCTTGAGTGTACATTGACCCTTGCATGAA
This sequence comes from Triatoma infestans, assembly GCA_011037195.1. NCBI lineage: Eukaryota > Metazoa > Arthropoda > Insecta > Hemiptera > Reduviidae > Triatoma > Triatoma infestans. The sequence continues at coordinate 22,242 of JAAEAF010003000.1, forward strand.
AGGAATACAGGCCAGGTGTTGCGGCGGTTCTTTTGACTGTATATTGACCCTTGTTTGAAGGGGTTTTGCCGGCGGTTCTTTGACTGTATATCAGCCCCTGTTTGAAAGGGTTTTGCCGCGGTTCTTGACCTGCAGATAGCGGCTGGCTGGAACCACTAGTTATAATTTTTAGATTTATTTATTATTTAAAAATTATATCTTCTTTCTTTTTGCCATCACATCACAGTATTTATATATATTTTATTTTATTTTTTACTTTCTCTTAGTATTGCGTTCATGTAAAATTTTCGAAGTTGAGCCTTCACCGGAAATATACAAATGTGTTGAGGTATTTTGAGGTAAATACGAAAAAATGTTTTTTAGCAAATAGTCTTTCTTTATGTGTATTTGTGTGTGTGAACAAAATATTTCAAAAACCTGATATTCCGCTAAGGTTAACCATCATAACCCGCACGGCAGCCGCAAGGTTTATTCAAATCCGTCAACCGGAAGTTCGACTTTACTAGTTTTTTGTTTTTTGCGATTTTCTTGGAAATGACTCCAACTATTTCCTTTAAACTGCATAAATTATTTGCACACATAAACGTCTATCACTTTTGTGTTCTGGAGGAGCACAGCATTCCCTAAAGTACGACTTCAGGATAACGTATTGTTTTATCACCCGCTTAATATGGAGGCGCACTAAATAAAATATCAAAATATCCAAAATATCAAACTTGAAGAAAATGCGATATTATTGCATTTTTTTTTTTTTCAATTTTCTCTAAAACGACTGCACTGAGAATTTCTTTAAACTTGGAAATTACTAATTGCACAGATATAAAACGTGACACTTTCATTGATTTTAGCGCATTCTTCTGGACATCAATGAAATCACTTCAACAACTACCAACCTTGAATACATGTAAGCTCACCACTTTTGCATTTATGTTAGGGTTAAGTGAAATTATCGAAAGTTTAACGAACATTTATCATTTCTGTATGTAATTGTATTTTAACAGTAGTAAGGAAACTATTTTTTGAGGGGAGAGGGAAGTGAATGAGCTAAGGAGAAGATCTGTCTTTTTACGAAACATTATCACAAAATGGTCTCTCAGCAATTTACCCTTTATGGGAGTTTTTAAGTTAGGCGTAGAATTTTTGGTGCCAACTTGGAATCGAAGATATCTCTTAACATTAAGCCTATCCTGGATTCCATGTGATTTAGACCAGATATCTTGAATTTCCGGGGGATCATTTCTTTGAATTTCTTGGGAGTATCATCTACACCGTAGAGATATCGCAACCATTTTCCGAGCAAGAATGAGAGAGCAAAACTCGTTAACTTTCCACTTTACTTCTTTCCATGTAAGTTATGGTCTTTTGATCTTCGGTCTTAGATTGGTCTTCTTTCTATCCCTGTTGTTCCATCTATAGATGAAATGGATGGATGCCAGAAATATAAAAATATATTTGTTTGAAATTATCAAAATTATGAAGAAAATGCAAGCTCGTTGGCAAAAAGGGTTCACACAGTAGAAGACTACAGTTACAAGGGAGAGTTCATGAACCTTGTTAGCATTGTCTACCCCTTCTTCTCACAGGGAAAGATTTGAACGAACAATTAGAAGGCATTCTTTCAGAGCAGTCTGAAACAGACACCGAACCAGGAACACTTGTACCAGTAAACATCAGTGCCAGTTATAAGTTGAAACATAAGAGTTTTGGACTTAATCTATATAAATAATTGATTTATAAACATAATCACCGTGTTATTGAAAAGCATTTAAATTTCTTTAATGATAATATATTTAATTTAATCTACCAGTGTTTTCTTAAATATTTCTTATTACTTCTCTTCTCTTTGAACATACACACAAGCCCTTTACAAAATCGTTCACGCCACAACACAACAAACACCAATCATATTTCAGGGCTCTGGCACTTTATTTTATTAATGGACACTGCTGATGTAAGAGTGTATTCGTGGAGCACAAAGGGACATTGAGGCTTAGGGACGAAATGAATGCAGCTTTGTTAAGAACTTTTCTTCGAAGCTGACTAACAGAACTGAATGGAGCAGTGGAATCCGCTGTACCTGGCATTGAAGAACTTGCCATCATGTGGTATATGGATGCATGGAGGATCTCTGAGGGGACTGGGGCTGGAGTGTTTGGGCCAAGAACCAGATACTCGGAACCTATGAGCAAGTTTTCCAACATCTTCCAGGCGGAAATTCACGCAATTCCTTCCGTACATCCACTTCCCTTGGGAGGCACTTGACTCTATAATATAACAGAATAGAATGCCATGTCCTAATCCTTTGGCAGCAAGTCTATTCCAAAAACTTCTTTCCAATCCTCGAAGCTGACAGGCCTTGGCCACAGATCAAGTGGTTGACTTATGATGATTATCACTTGATAAACTTTCATTATTTAAACCACTTTTTATAGAAGTTACAGCATTGTTTAAACGTGGTTTATCCATTCAATTTGTAACCAATTATTCCAATGTGTTATATTCAGCTCTGACTTGACACTCTACTCTGAATCACTCCATACCTTCTGCTATGGGCAAGGGAGGAGTAGTTAAATAGATGTTTGATTATATTTGAATTATGTGTAAATATGACTGTTGAAGTGCTAGTAGATTAATCAAAAGAAAGGTATGATGTTGAGAGCATTACACCCACTCTAGTTATACAAATTTTGGAAAGTATTACAAGAATCTCTCACTCTTAGTGCTCTTGAAAACAAAACAGAATAGACAAAAAAAAAAAATATTTATATGATGAGTGAATGTGAATTATTAAAAATAATAAACACTAAAAAAGTGCCCTGTAATACTTGACCCGAGACTAACGATGTCACTCCACCCGTACTTCTACCACTTACTAAATATAATACATTCATAAATCTCTTCACAACTTTTTATGTATTTGTAAATGCTTTATATAGTAAATGTTTATATACAAATTTTACCAACTGGAAAGAAATATTATAAAAATTAATTATATTTCTATTATTGCAACTCTTATCATTTAACTCATGCACTAATTTATATACCTAAGTTTAATAATAAAACTTATATCTAAATTTTGATAAAGCCCATATGATTATTTTTATTCCTCTTAATTACCGCAAGAGTACGTATTTGCGACAATATTTTCTTATTTTGAAAAAATTAGTCTGTTATGGTTCAAGCGATTGAGGTACTAATTTATAATATGTAAAGCATTCGCTCGGATCGTAACCAGCTTCCAAATATCCAAATTCCCTACAAATTTAAGAAAGCATTATATTTATTTATTTTTAGGATGCTTTCATTAACCAATTAAACCAATTAGAATTATGTGTAAATATGACTCAAGTGCTAGTAGATTAATCAAAAGAAAGTTGTGAACACATCGGTCCTATCTTTTGAATGTAATAGATATCTTCTCTTCAATATTTTTATTGTCTCTGCAACCTTCTTCCATTTTTTTTTTTTCTTCTCTATTCTTAGCGGAGATCAGAGAATCTTGAGGCCAGCAGGATCTGGTTTGATTTGACTAATATTGTTTTATTCTTATTCCGTCTACTATCTACTTTCTGAAACAATTTCAAATTATTACCCATACGAATTGTTATGTTGCTTTAATACATTTCACTGATATAAATATGTAACTTTTAATCCTTATTCAGAACTTTGTGGTGAAGAACAGAAATGATGAATTATAATTTCAAAGTAGTGTATTTTACGAAAAGCACTTCTTGACTCACTGAAAACAATCATAGTGTAAGTCTCTCATGTCGATTTTTTTCGCCTGACATATAACATTCCAAATAGCTGTTAACTTCGCCGTTTATGACGAAGCAACATTTGGAGATCGCAGACTAGGAATCTAATACGGCCTAACTCACTCTATGGGATTACAGTGGTACATAGAAAAGAACACAATTCTCTCGAATTATTGTACAGGATTTCGGAAAGGAAGGTCCACTATTGACAATTTAGAGATACTAACAATCGATATATGTACTACTTTTAAGAGAAAGGAATGTATGCTGGCGGTGTTTTTAGATGCTGGGAAGGCCTATGAAGTGGTCGTACCTGAAAAATTAATTGAAATACTCAAAATAGTGGGGGTTTCTAATAGATTTACAAAATGGATTGATAATTATTTACATCTAAGAACGTTAAGTATAGTGAGTGAAGAAATAAAAGTAAGTACTAACGTGAAAATGGGAATTGCGCAAGGATGCCCTCTAAGCCCGTGTCTTTTCAACATTTACACTGCAATATTACATTACGTGCAACTAAAGGATTCTAAACTACTACAATTTGCAGATGACCTCGTTTTATACACAAGTAAAAATAGTATAAAGTTAGCTAGCAATAGTTTACAGGAAGATTTAATCACTATTACTGAAGTTTTAAAAACACTCAATTTATCAATTAATATTAATAAATGTTGTATAGTCCCTTTCACAAAGAAAAGAATTAACATAAATAGTGTACAATGTAAAATAGAAAATACATTGATACCTGTTGCTAATGAATATAAATTTTTAGGTGTTTTGTTAGACTCTAAACTCTCATTTAGAAAACACATTAACTATACTAAAGGGAAATGTATGAAATTCATTAATGTATTAAAACATCTTGCTGGTATTAGCTGGGGAGCACATCCTCAAAATCTCCTAATGATTTATAAAGGCACTGTTCGATCTATTTTAGATTATGCTGCAGTAATATACGGAAGAGCTAAAGAAAATCATCTTAAAGCATTAAATACGGTGCAAAATTCGGCCATAGGAATATGCTTAGGTAGTATAAGATCTACCCCTGTGAACGCTTTATTAGCTGAAGCTGGTGAACCTCCGCTAAAGTTACGTAGAAAATGGTTAGAAAGGAAAAGGATAGTTAAAGTATATAGCGATGTCACCCATCCAGTAAGACCTCTTATAGCATCCTTCATAGAATTAAATGAATTTTTAAAATTTAATTCAAATGACCCCATTGATTTTTCCCAAATTTTAGAAGATTTAAATCAAATGCACATTTCAGGCGGCCATATTGCATATCAACAAGTTGCACCGATGTCAATGTTAAACATTAATGTTATTCCAACAATGACTAATGTAATAGAAAATAAAAACTCCATACCTCCCTATCTTCTGTATTCTGAAACAATGGCAATGATACATAGCAAATATGCAGATTATTACCAAATATTCACTGACGCCTCTAAATCTAATAATTATACAGGTATTGGAATATATGATCCTCAGAAGAAAATGCCAATCGGAGAAAAAGTGCCACACAAATTATCTATACTAAGTGCCGAACTTCTGGCTATATTTAAGGCATTACAAACCATAATTGACAAACCATTGATTTCTCCGAAAACAATGTTGTTATTTTTACAGACTCCAAGTCAGGTTGCCTAGCGTTGGAGTCATTCAAATACGGGGAAAGTACTAATGCAATTGTACAGAAAATAATAAAAGAAATCATTAATAGTTCCAAAAATATTGTAGTACAATGGTTACCAGGGCATATTAATATATATGGCAACGATATGGCAGATGCAGCCGCAAAATTATGTAATAATGGCAGCTATAGTGAGACAAAAATCGACCTACCACTTGACGACTGCCTACGACAAACAATGTCCATATTATTGCAAGAATGGCAAACTTTATATGAAAGAGAATCTTCTCAGAAAGGAATGTACCATTTCGCTAATATGCGAACTATATCTTTGAGACCTTGGTTCAAGAAATGCAAATTATTAAGAGGCCAAATAGTGACACTAACTAGACTGCGCACAGGACATGGACGGACAGATATAACTATGTTCTTATTTAAATTGGTAACGTCTGCTAATTGTGAAGTGTGCAGTGTTGAGGAGAACGTTGAACATGTTATCATGTCATGTAAGAAGTACGAGAGCATCAGAAAAAACTATAAAATATTTACAAAATTTACCACACTGACTGACATACTGCACGGTAATGCTGACGACATGAACCTTTTATACAAATTCGTAGTCGATTCAAAGATACAGATATAAATATAGATAAGATTAAAATAGTTTTATTGGTAATAGCTTCTATTTGTTATTGTTGGATATTTATTATTTTAGTGTTCGAGAACTATTCAAGTATAATTATTAACTATGTTATATTATAATTGTTATTGTTAGAGATTTATCTGATTATTATTAATAAGTATCAGTATCAGTATAAATGATGATAAGACTGAGGCAGTACCTGGCAATATGGGAGTTTCTAATAAAACATCCAAGCCATAAAAAAAAAACTCACTCTATGCAACGATTTGGTTCCATATCTCTAAACAGAAAATGACTAGTACTGACTAGGTCTTTGATCTTGGTGATTATGTATTAACCTCCAATTTGTGTTCTTCCCATTCATCTTTAATTTTGTCATAATATGTTGAAATGAATATAATGTGGCTTTGTAAACACTAGTAATAATTGCTTTAAATAATTTAAGGTTGAATTGGAGATCTGCATAAATTTTGTACGTTTGAGATATCGGAATGGATCTGATTAAATATTTTCCGAGAAGGTGCAATAGTGCCTTTTATTAAATATTATGAGAGCGCTTTTATTCACGGACACCTTAAACCTCAGCAGTCCATATCATGAAAGATCTCAGACTGCATTTTCTTTTCTTTTTTTTTACACATACTTTCCACGGACAACTTTTCTGTGTAAATGAATGTCATCAATAAAATGGAGATTCTAATTTCCGATGCGAGCCGATCTCCTAAGTCTGATGTATATTTATTAAATAGAATTAAACTGACTACAGCACTTTGAAACAGGTTAAGTCCGGTTATCTAGGTCTCGTTACTTTAAACCTAATTGAATCACAGACAGACTTATTTCTAGTATTCAGTTATATGAGCATTTATAATAACACTCCCAAAATATCTATTTAAACCATTTTATCTTTCATTATATTTATATCTGCATTGTCTTAAACCTTAAAAAGCTAATTTGTTTCTGTTAACCTTAAGATTATGTGCATACCTTTTTGAGAAACGCTGCTAAACAATCCTAATACTAGGTTGTTTCCTAAAACCCAGCTGTCGTGGAGGAATATATTCTTCCAGCCATCAATTCAACTTCGCTTAATTATTCTTTTATATATTTTTACACACATGAAGATAAGGAATAGAACGGTGCAATAGATACAAGTTGAGACCTTTTTCCAGTTTATGAAATAGAACTTGTGATGAGCTTAGTCCCACAACTAACTCTCTACTATTAAACCACTTTCCCATAGTTTATTTAAGTAGGACTGAATGTTATCATTTAAACATTGTATTGTGGATATAATGGATGTGTTAGATGGAGAGAATTTAGGTCTGGTTGATGAAATGAGAAGACTGGGTTAAACTGGTAAACTATGTATAATAATAAAGAGACACAGTCTGCCTGGACTTTACAATCGAGAATGGTTAAGATAGAGTGGTCTGAAAATGACACGAAGGGACTGGCGAGATGATGAACACAACTATATTGAACTGTATCGAACTGTCCTCCCATAGACTGTCGTTTGTTGTATTTATACAGTTTCTCCCTACTCCAGTCCGAGTGAGTGGTTGGGTTTGTTTCTCTTCTCTTTACTCTCTTTGGTTGCTGATCTCTCTTTGGTTGCTGTTACATGGACATTATGCTGGCCAGGATGCATTTGTTAACCTTCTTTAGCATTATTAATATCTATTATATAGCTTGAAATTGCTTTTTTTTTTTAAAAAGAATTCCGACCCAAAATTCTGCAAATTTCATATAATTTTGTTCTTTAAAGAAAATATCGGCATTCAGCAAACTGGCAGCGTTTTGGAACATTTGTCAAGTTATTAGCGAATCCTATTTCACTCGATTACTTTCATCCTAAAGATTAGCGTTGCGATAGCCTTTATATAGATCGCTATAGACCCCTATAGCTATGGAATTATCAATTTTTTTTTTTATGAATTTTTATCAGGTCGCTAGTCCGTCGCAATCTGGTTGTACCCGAAAAAAGTTAAAACTAATGCAAAGATTGTAGTTGTACGTATGAATAGGACCATAAAGTTAAATAGGAGTAAGTAATAACCATAATTAATTTACTTTATAGTAAGGTTATTTTGTTTCATTCCTTATACGGCAATATATTTAAGTGATATTTTCAATAGTAACAGATGTTACATTTAAATATCAATCCCAAAATAACGAAACGGACGTTTTATAACTTATTTTTTCATAAATATCAAGCGAAATTTTGCTGATGAACGGAGCTGTCTATTTCAGATATGAAGCAATTCTCTTCTACTTTTTTTTTCTGCATTCACTTTAGTTATACCAATTATTTTTTATTTTCCAATATTTCTGGTAATTCCAGACTCGGATATTGTGAAGAAATATCCATCAATCTACAGAGGAGTAAATATTATTCAGTGGTAGAGTCAAGGCTTTATATTTTGCATTAAATACTAGAAGTATGCTATTTCTATATAAGTATTGTGAAAATTCGGCTTTATTGGCAAGCCATAACTGTTTTGTTTTTTTAATTAATTAATAAAAATGTCTTCTATACTTTCTAAATTTTATATTGAATAGTATTCAATTGACGTCATTAGTTTTGTGGTTCCTCTTGAAGTCTTTTGATATTTAAATATTTTAATGTTATCTATGCTGGCCGGCATATATGAATATAAATTTGCCTTTACAATATATTTCTGGATGAGTATCATGCGAATGGAAGTCCTAGTGACTGAAATATTCTTTTGGTCGGCGGTGAGGCCGCGGAGAGAAAGAAATGAATGAAATCATGATAATGATCAAATTTCAAACTGCATGCAGCTGGGATGTTGACAGACCAAAACAGACAGACGTACTTCACTTACTAGAGCTTAGCCAAGACTGAATATAACTCCACTAAACTTCAAATGTACAAAGTCCGCTTTGTTGTAACTAGTAACACTGCATTAGCGGTGGATTGATTATATTATTATTAAAATTTAAAATTATTATTTCTTAAAAATTAAACGAAGCTTTTAACACTTATTAAAATATGTTATGAATGATTTTGCTACTGATGGATTTGTCTATAAAACAAAGAATAGTTTCTCCAATTGAAGGGGTTTCCATTTTTTTCCGTATACAATGCATCAAACAAATTATTCTTGGCAGACTGATGCTGGGGATAAATCATTGCAATGTGTTCAATGTTTTCTTTTTCTGTGCAATATATTGTAGTGGAAGAAGAAATGCAAAAATAAATAGTTTTGAAAAATATATTAAGTGAAATAATTTTGACAAAAATAATGTACCATAATTTAAGGTCATTGCTGCTAAAGAGACAAAAGCACAGGAATCTGTTAGGAAAATAACAATGCCACTTGGCCAAGTGTTTTGTAAGAGAAAATCCCCAGTTAGAGAGGGCATTCATTCAAGACAGTCTGCATTCTGCTTTCAAAGAACGATAGTCTGAGCTAGACATTTCACCAGAACATTTCAGGACTGTGCCATTATAAGTTAAAACATAAGAGTTTATTCCAACTAGTTCCAGTATACATACAAGCATATTGCTGTGATCTTCAATAGCATTTAAATATCTTTAAAGAATATATTTAATTTAATCTACCAGTGTTTACTTAATTATTCTTATTTCTTCTCTCTCTTAAAACTTAGAAACACAAGCCCCTTTACTAAACCTCTCGTGCTACACCAACTACCACTACAAACTACAACAACACATCCACACTAATGACTTGCTTCAGGAATCGCTCTCTTAAACTCAGTGCCAGTGATAGTAATTGCCTTTATGCTAGATAAACATCTGATTTATTAAGATATAGATGTGATATTGTAAAGTACTTAAATTTACTTAGAGAATAATATATTTATTTTAAAAACAGTGGTGCTCTGTTGATTATTACTAATACTTCTAAGTAAGCGTATTTACTTACAAGCCCCTTTACTAAACCGCTCGTGCTACACTAACTACCACTACAAAAACACCATCACCAATTACATTTAATATTAACAGCCTATGCCACAAAAAAAAAAAAAAAAAAAAAAAAAAAAAAAAAAATTAATATTAACAAGCTGACGATTCAAAAATGCTAATTAATTAAAAAAATTAATCACTTTAGAACATTTTTTTTAGAAGAGGTTACTATATGTGTGTGTGTTTCATAGTAACATAACCTTATAACCTCCCCACATATATAGAACCAACAATTGTGACTGTAACAGAAACATTACGTTAAAGTGAACTCTCTATACGAACCTAGTGAATTTGCTCTGACGATGGATGAAAATACGAAACCGGTCAGGAAGAAAATCAATATGCATGCTAAGAAGGATAAAATACCTGAACTTTTACATTCGTCTTTATTTTTACTTGATAGGTGTACACATATTGATAATTAGATTGCATATTGCAAAAATAGATAGATCAGATGCTTGCCTTCCTTTTATAGAAATGGGGCTAAGTATGCTCTCTGATAAAGTTTAATTTGGGCTAATGAAACATATTTATTACTAACTCTGAGGAATAGGCGTCTAAATAAGATTAATAATAAAACTAGAAGATTCCAAGTATATCCATTTTTTGAGCAAGTATTGATTACTTGACTGCATCACATGCGCCAGATATTTGAAAAAAGAGAGCTTTTCCAGAGTAATAAGCTAAATTGATGTCTGCATTGAGGGTAGGCTAGATTGTCTTAGTGGATTTTCCTCTTCTAAAACCAAACATGTGACTGAGGGCAACATAAAATTTGTTTTCAGCCATTACTCTTGTAATCTACGTTCAATTGTTTTTAATATGCAACAAGATAGATAAGGAAATTGACGGTAGGATATGAGATCACTATATTGTTTTCCAGGTTTTAGAAAGGGTAATATAATATAATTCTTCCATGCTTCAGAAATTGATGCTTGAGAAATCCTTCGGACCAAATTTGATTGTATATATGTTAAACAGTTCTGTGTTATGGTACGGAAATTTTTGATTATTATATAATCAATTTCGTTGTAATAAAAGGTAATGCCATTTGATTTCAAACGCTATTCTTAGTACTGAGAGCTCTAAACATTTCTGTTAAAAGAAATTATTGGCTGTCCTCCCTTAAATTACTAGGATTGTAATTCTGAACAAAAGTAGGGGCAGTGCTACAATCTTAACAACCTGGCCACTATATAGGGTGACCAGAGTTATATGCTCCACCCACTTTTTTTTTAAACGGCGGGAAATTTCGAAAAAATAGAAAACACGTATTTAATCATTTTTAGTCTAGTTTATTTTCAGTGATTGATCCATTTTTTTAAACCCCAATATCCCGAGATACAGCATCCAACTTTTTTTTTTCAAATGGAACATTATATTTATTTTTGCATATTTTTATAGTACTTGAGCCTCTAAAAAAAAAAAATTAAAATCGGTTAGGTTTTTCAAAAGTTATGGCAATTTAAAATATGAAAAACAAATTTCAGTTTAAGGTCAAAATTACCTTATTTTTTCTTTAAGAAGCTCTTCAAACTGGGCACCATCAACGGATAGGCAAGCCAAAGCTCTGGACTCCCACGCTCTGTGTGTAGCAGCACTTAGGTGGCAAAGTCAACATCTAGGCAGGCTAGAGTTATTCGACGTTCCATATCTTCGACTGAAGTCATGGGATTAAGGTTACTGTACATTTATTTTTTAGATATCCCACAAAAAATGCACAATTTTATGGACTGATGAATCAAAGTTTACCAACAATGGCTTTCTTAATCGTTGGAACTTTAGAATATGGGCAGAAGAAAATCCACAAGTTACCTTCGCCACACGCCATTAGGTTGTTTTTTTTTACAAATGTTTGGTGTGGAGTTTGAGGAAACCAACTAATCGGCCCATACTTCTACAGAGGGAACTTAACTGGTGAAAGGTATCTAACTTTTTTAAGAGACATTTTGCCAGTTCTGCTTGAAGATGTTCCTCTAAAACGTCGGTTAGATATGTATTTTCAACAAGATGGTTGCCCGGCACATAATGCGAGAGTTGTTCGAAGTTACCTGGACAGAAATTTCCACGAAAAGTGGTTAGGAACTCATGGTCCGATCCAATGGCCACCTCGACCTCCGGACTTAACCCCAATGGAATATTTTTTGTGGGGATATCTAAAAAATAAAGTGTACAGTAACCTTAATCCCGTGGCTTCAGTCGAAGATATGGAACGTCGAATAACTCTAGCCTGCCTAGATGTTGACTTTGCCACCTAAGTGCTGCTACAAACAGAGCGTGGGAGTCCAGAGCTTTGGCTTGCCTATCCGTTGATGGTGTCCAGTTTGAAGAGCTTCTTTAAAGAAAAAATAAGGTAATTTTGACATTAAACTGAAATTTGTTTTTCATATTTTAAATTACCATAACTTTTGAAAAACCTAACCGATTTTAAATTTTTTTATTTTTATTTTTTTAGAGGCTCAATTACTATAAAAATATGCAAAAAAAAATATAATGTTCCATTTGAAAAAAAAAAGTTGGATGCTGTATCTCGGGATATTGGGGTATAAAAAAATGGATCAATCACTGAAAATAAACTAGACTAAAAATGATTAAATACGTGTTTTCTATTTTTTCATTTGAAAAAAAGTGGGTGGAGCATATAACTCTGGTCACCCTGTATACAACGTGTTAACTATAAACACATTTTGATTTCAGTTGAGAAAAAGTTATTGATTTCAGTTTGGACAAAAATTCTACATTTGATATTATTTAATTATTTCATAAAATAATATTCTACATTATTATTATTATTATTAAATTTCTACAGTTTTTTTTTTTGTTTTTTTAAATTTTGGACAGAATTTCGAATAAGCATTTCAACATTATTTCATTTCATTTCTTTAAATAATTTCCTAATAAAAGAAATAGTAGGGTTCATTATAATATAGGGTTTTGTGCAAATATATATATAAAACCAAAAGGAGTAGCGCCCAAAGAAGAATACAAAGCATGTTACTAAATGAAAAGCAGCAAAGGAAACCTTCAGTAATTTCCTTCTTATGGGCGCCTACGTTCTATTTTACAGCTTCTCTTTAACAGCTGACCAAAATTGAATTTTACCTCTTTTTTTTAATTTTTTTTTTAAATATCTTCTCCTCTTTTAATTCATCTTATATAACTTCACCATAGTTGTGCTGTTTCTGAGTACCCCTGGGGGGATGGTTTCACTCAGTTAATAATAAAGAGCAGGTTTAATGGGCGTGATTATCTAATTAACTTCCCTTTGAGTGTTCGGCTACAATTTAAAATTAACTAGAATACTTGGGGGGAGTCAGGTGTGTCAGAAGTTTGCAGCACACACATTGTGCTATTACATTTTCGAAATGGTAATTTTTTTTTTTTTCCTCCTTTGCAAAACGAGCTCTTTTTTGCCCTTTTAATAATAACTTTGTATTAGTCTTTTTATTTAATAAATAATTGACTAAAAGATTACTTCGCTACTCTATGGCAATTTTTTCTTAAAGATGTTCTAAGTGAATATGTATACTCATTTGTTAGAACCACTTGGAGTTGGACATCTTACTGTCAAATAAATTACGACCCACTAAAAATACTTCTTTCTGAATAATGATAAGGTTTCCTTATAAAATTAATTTTTTTATTGAATTTTTATGGTAGTTATTTGATATTAGCAAGTGTTATGGTGGTTGATAAGAAAGAATCCAATGCTTAAAGCCTTAAAAGGAAATTTGGATAAGAAAGGTGTCCAACAAGTTCCAAAACCTCGGAATAAGAAGGCACCTACCTTCATGGGAAGAAAAGAAATGTAGTTCAAAAAACGCTTTCCTTAATATGGAGCAAGTGTCAAAAAATCTATCAAGCAGCTGTTAAGACTGAACGCAAATAAATGTGAATATGGATTGCATATAAAAAAACGAGATAGGATATCCATTAATTATTAATCTAGCGGCGCTGGGGCCTTTCATTCGAGAATAGACTCACATAAGTTACGGGTGAAGTTCAAAAAATGGTCCGCCTAGTGCTCACACTTATTTTGCCCTTGCCGTATTAATGAATGAAGTGCCGGAACCCTTTTCGTCACGTCGTTAATGGATGGAATAAAATGGATAGGGAGAAGAAAGAAGAAGGAATTAATCCACATGAAAGGTCCAAATTCAATATACCATAGGGAAGAACTTTAAGGGTACAGGGAAGGGATTAGCTAAGTGGTTAGCTTACAGGACTCCCACGCGGAGAACCCGGGTTTGAGTCGAGCTGTGCTACCCTTAGATTTTTTCTTCCTAGAAGCCTCTTCAGCTCACTTCCGGTGATGGACAGTGTTGTCTGTAACGAGAGAACACTGACCGGAGGCCGGCAGTGCATTGAGAAGGCTACGGGCGCCAATGGCCATAGATGTTGACGCGCTTAAATTAAAAAAAAAACCAAAAAAACTAGGGGAGCAGTGATGATGTGCACTATCAAGCTGCAACTGATATTGTCAATGAATTCTGTAACGAACTCCCGGTGAAAATTTGCATGTAGAAAAGAGCATGGAAGGAATAGAAATAGATGAGCTCCACTGAGACAAGATTAGCCAGGGTTTACAGTTATCTATGATTACAAGAAATATTGTCTCCATTAATATATATAAAATTGATTTGTTACTATTCCATAGAAAGTGGAATTCCTGCAATACTCATATTGTGGATACGTTTCTTAAGGGCGGATACAAAGCCCTGCATTCAAGGTAGTTTTCCTACAGTCAAAAAAGTTCAGTAGTCATGAATATAACAGGCTTTCCAAGGGTAACTTAGTATGCTCTACCCGTACTACACAGCCCGACTAGAGAATGTGATGATTCGTAAGCTTCAAGACAATTCCATTCCATTTTCAATAGTCTCAATAGTTTAGAGTTCCTTTCCAATGGCCTGTAAGTACCAGAAATCTCTTCACTACTTCTTCCGTTAATGGAATAAAATGGCATATGCTAGTGTTAAATATAATCTTTTCAGGGTTCGATTCCCGTGAGCGCAAAGTCGGTGTTGACCCAGCACAGTGATAAAAAGTGGGAAGCTACAGTTCGTAGCGCCCTAGGTAGCGAAGGCCGGAACTAAACGGCGTGGGAACTGCGGCATGCTTACCACACGTCCCCCTATGTCATCTGGCAAACCTTGGCCCTTCATGGGCTGCTGCGCCCTAGGTTTATTTTGTTTGTTGTTTTTTTTTTTTTTGGAAGAATATTAGGCATTTAAAATAGCTTTAACCCTTTCATTGCTAAGTTAGTACAGAGTATTAGTACACTGCGTGCAAGGCTGTATCACTGGCAGTCGTCCCCACCATGCTAAATTCTTTTGCTCAGTCGTAGTTTCTTCCCCACTTTTTGTTTACAACTCTTTAAGCTTTAAAATCCGCTCTTTAACTTTTTAAATCTCTACTTACGAGATTAGTAACTCGTAACTCGTAATTAGTAACTGTCTAAATTTCCAGTGAACTAATTAATTTTTAGCTGTAAGTAAAGCTTAATATAAGTCTATTAAAGGTTTGATAAAAAAAAAAAAATTATATTTAAAATATCTTAAACAAATATAAATTAAAAACGTAATAAAAAAATACTTAAAAGAAAATTAGAATGATTGTTTAGTGTGATATATCTCGAAACACGGCACTACACTTCCTATTCGTAACACGGAAAAAAACTTCCTATACCATTTGGTGGATTTCCTTATTGTCTCAACAGTTGACAGTACCATGTCGAAAATAATAATCAAAATACTAAAAGTGTAAGTAATAGAAAATTATATTGAAAAACTGCAAAAGAGAAGTTATTCAAACAGACGCAAACGTTACAATGAAAAACATATATAGGTAAAAGGGTTTGGAAAAGAGATGGATAATAAACCCAAGAAATTTGCCGACAAAAAGGTCGCAAGGGATTATTGCCATCTTTTATTTTAGTATAACATAATAGGCAGAAGAAAAAATTTTGAACATTGTACAGATGTCGATGGGAGATTTAAAAATGATGGCGCAATTATGAGAGACTAGCAAAAACGTTTGTGTCCATCTGTTGTCATTTAAGTGAAATAAAAATATTCTATGGATGCCTATGGATGTATAGATGTCGCTGGAAGAAGTAAAAAAATATACACTTTCATGTAGGAGTCGCAAAGATACGAAAAAGCATCAAACCACATATATGTGGTATTAGCCTGTGGGAGAGTGCTAGACCAATACACATAAATGTGGTATTAGCCTGTGGAGAACGTCAAGTGTACACGCATTAATGTGGTATTAGCAATGAGGGTTAAAAGATTAATAACACCTAAAATGGGGGAAAAAAAATTCATCTTGCAAAGCTACATTTGGCCGATTCTATCTTATGCTAAAAATGTGGTCCATGCCCTTGGGCCCAATATTGAGGATCTACATTAAGAAGAAAAACAATGCAATAAATAAAGAAATTAAATAGAGATAGGCAGGTTTCTTGGCAATATCTGGAATAAGGGTGGATTCCTTTAGGAGGCAGTTTAAGAGTACGGCTAAAGAATTAAAGAAATTAAAATTCGTAGGCGAACTCAGTGGTGGATAGCTAAGAAACGGTACCAAAAAAGTAAAAATCTGGTGTGAAACACTCACACAACTCTCTCTTATTCTAATTAATACAATGTAATCAAGAAATTTTCTTTAAAAATTGCAACGTTATATTTAGTTGAACTGGCCATAAAAATGGTGGTGGGGAATGAATGTACTAGTATACCTTAGAGAAGTTTAATGTGGAGCACACTATATCAAAACCAACAAAGCTTTTGCAAATATAAATTTAAACTAATTAACAGAACTAAAAAAAAAATTATTCAAATAAAAGTTATACGTTTCTCTCTTATGTAACAAGCATTCAAAGTTTAAAGAAAATCGTTGATGCCGTTTTCGAAAAAATCACGACAAACTGGGGGTAAAAAAAATACATTAAATAAAGTGGCACTTCCGGTTGATATATCTTGCCCGAAACCTTCGTGTCTGATGCGGTAATAGCTTCCTGCTACTTTTCGTTTTTGAGATGTGTCTGTTCACACACACACACACATACAGATCATGCGCTAAAATCATTTTTTTTTCCTTATTCAGGGGAACTCCAAGAGACGTATTTCCGGCGAAAACTTAAGTTCAAAAATATGGTACGATTGCAATACTTACTTCCTCTTACTAGGCGAAAGAGATAGTAACAAATCAACTTAATATGCCTAAACATGAATAAAGCCTAAAATGTTTTACTACTTTCTCTTACTCCTAGAAATATGAAGTATTGTAATCGTGTGAAATTTTCGATATCGAGTTTTCACCGGAAGCATCCGTTTTGAGGTCCCCTGAGTCCAAAAATGTGGTTTTTAGAAAATGGTCTGCTGTGTGTGTGTGTGTGTATGTGAACAGCATAGCTTAAAAACTTGATATTCCGTTTAGGTATCACAGTGGGATCTGACAGTAGGTCAGCAGTCAAAATTCCTCAACCGGAAGTACCACTTTACTCAATGGATTTTTTTTTTTTACTTTCTTGCGATTTTCTCAAAAATGGCTCCGATGATTTTCTTCAAACTTGGTATATCAACTACACATACAAAGATCTACAACTTTTATTTAAAACATTACTCTGGAAAAATTCAGTTAAGGACACTTTTGGGAGAGGGGGGTTAGGTGTGCCTTTAAAGTGCTATTTCAGTTTACTATACGGTTCTGTCATCTAAATACTATTAATTAGAATTAAATATGTTGTTGAAATTCCGAGTTTGACAAAAAAAATCGGATGATCGGATGTGCGTTTTTACTGAAATGTATTTTTCAGATTTCTAGTATTTTCTCGAAAACGGCTCTAACGATTTTCTTTCAACTTGAGATGTGAACTACACATATAAAGAGCTATAACTTTTATTTGAAACATTTCTCCTAGTAAAGTCTTTTCGGAGCGGGGTGGGGTTATTTTTTTTCTCTAAAGTGCTATCATAGTTGATTATACAATTCTATCATCTAAACAAAAATAATTAGAAATAAATAGATAACCAAAATTCAGAGTTTCAAGAAAATTAGTGAATCGAAAGTGCGCTTTTACTGAACACTTTTTTTCAGGTTTCGACGAATTTCGTTATATTTAGTACACAAAATATAACCTTTGTCAATTACAATTTTAAGAACAGAAGTAAGAGAAAGTTGTGTGAGTGTTTCACACCAGTTTTTTTTTTTCTAAACCTTTAGTTATTCTACATTATACTCGTTCCTTAGGACATGGTTGAAACATGGTAGCCGAATTTAACAAGCAGCGACAACAATACTGAAATATCATTTCAGACGAAAGGCTAAGTCACAATTCATAGAATCCACTAAATACATTTCACCGGAAAAATGTATGTGAAAATTGTTGATACTATTTCAACTAAAGAAAATTGTTGTAGTCGTCATACATTGTATTAAATAAATAAATAAATAAATAAATAAATAAAATAATAGGAATACAAAAACTATGTAATAGTTTAAGTATAAGTATACTTACTAGTTGGACAAGAATATATCCTTTGATATTGTAACGCATCCATAGTGCCATCTAGAGGAAAAAGCACTTCATAATATTACTTCAACCTATAGTATATAAAAAACAAAATATAAAAATGTTGAAAGTATTTTGGCCAAATATTCCAATAGTTTAAAATTAATAATCTTTCTCAGAGTAATGTATTGATTTGAATTCTTCGAATGGCCACTTTTCCTCTATGCACTCAAACAAATGTAATTATTTACGGTGCTTGATATTCGATACCCTTACTTTTAATATTGAGTTTTACTTCATGCTATTTGGAAAATGAATTTTGAAGTTCCAGGCATGGATGACTTGCTAGATTAAAATTTTTAACAATATATCCAAATATTTGCTTCAATATTCCCGTTTTTAAAAAAAGTGGTTGCTGATGTTTTCAAGGGAGTCCTGAAAAACATTAGAAAGCCAATCAGAAGAGTCGTAATTTTCCCCAGTCAATTTTTCCAGTTTTTGTTAACCAATTTTTAGTAATGTTTTTTTTAACATTTTAGGGATGGCAGAAATGTAAATTAGATACAAGACACCGTTACAAGAGAGGTCGGAGAACTTAATCAGCATTGTCATTTATCACTTCTAGATGGATGAGAGGGTACTAACACTAACTTAAAAGGTGTTTGTATCTGTTCGGACAGCCAAGATGCGCTGTAGGCGGTGGATAGGTTTGCCAAATTAGGCGCCTCTCTCCCTTTCATTGGTCCCGAGCCTGCTGTCGGCGTGTCTTCTGGCACATGTCTGTCAGGCTTCCAATCATGGACAGCTTCACAGCATTCATCCTTCCGGATGAGCTCAGTTGGTTGTCGGCAGTCCAAAATGCTCGTCAGGGGTCCGGACAGGGCTATTAATGAGACGTTGCTGTGTCTTTCACGGAGCTCTCTCAGGCATCTGGCTAGATCCCTAACTGGACACTGTGGTTTAAGGAGACATCTCTACGTAATGGGGCTCATGCCGGATCCATTTTGTAGAGTCTGTGAGACAGAGGAGGAAACACCCATCCATCTTATGACAGATTGTCTAGGTTTTGAGCAGATTAGGTTCAGGATCTTTGGACGGAGCAGGATATCTGTGGAAGAGCTTAGGCTATTTCCCCTTAAAGTCGCTGTACGATTTGTTGGTGAATCTTAGATGATTAGACCCGGGTCTGGATATTTGTACTAGACCCGGTTTGTGTTGTTTTTCTTAGGGTGGCTATATGGGCCCAGTGGGGCTTTGGATAGCGTAGGGTTTGTCGCTCCCCACAGACAAATAATAATACCCCTACTAGAAATGAAAGGGCTACCAAAAAAAAAGCATTCTTTCACGAGTCGTCTTACAGCACTTGAAGAATCTAAATTCGACATTCAACCAGAATATTTGTCTCAGAAGTCGCTCTTTTAACTTCGGTGCCAGTTTTAAGTGTTTAACATTTGACTCAATCAATCTAGCTAAATAATTAATTCTACATATTTATAAGCTTTTTACATTCATTAAATTTACTTGTAGTTGTTATTTTAAGAGAATATATCTATTGTTAGCAGTGGTGACTACCTACTTATTTCTAATAGTTCTATCTCTATCTTAAACATATTCATACTCAAGCCTCTTACAACACTGCTCACGCCACACATATCGCACCAAACCCATTTCAATATCTTTTAACTACTTTTAACCAGAATATTTTATTTTCTTCTTTCAATGTTTTCAAATATTAAATTAATTTATTGATTTTTCTGATATATCATGTATATATTTATAAATAAATAAAAAGATAATTTGATTGACGTTTGGGTAACTTACAATCTGGGACAGAGAGATAGTAAATGTGAAGAACAAAAATCATCAATCAACTATTTATTGCCTAAGTGACAATTTGGGTTTTTATTTTATTTATTTATTTATTTATTTATTTATTTTTTACCCATCCATTTTACTCCAGTTGCTAGCACCATTATCTTTTTTGGCACTTTCAGTTGCAGACTGATCCAAACTAGTCAATAAGTCTGATGTAACTTGGGTAATAGTTCAGCATAGATTTCCAGCCTTTGTCAGATTATCGGCAAGTTTTAGACTAATGCTGTGTGAGAGAAATGAGGAAATCTTGCGAACATGTCAAAGTTACTAAATTGAGTTTATTCCGAAAATATATATTTTGGGAATTCTGATATTATAAACCAAATGGAAAAATCTCAGCGTTCAAAACTGTATATTCCAGATATCACCCGAGGAACCGACTAAAAAGTTTTCTGTATTTGTCTAAAACCCTCAACTGAAAATTGTTCTATAACATTCGATTCTCGAAAACCAACAATTTTCCGTAAATGCTGTACGCCAATTATAGAAAAAAAGAAAAAAAGATTATTACTTTATTTTGAATTAGGAAAATTCTTGAATTTTCTTTAATCTTGATATACTAACTAATTATATATATAAGAAGTCAATGTTTTTTTTTTTGTTTGGGAGACTGAACGGGGTATTGTTCTACGACTGAATGGGGAATTATCGGGTCCATTTAATTTTGAGAGAGGTGTAAAGTAAGGTGACAGTCTAAGTCCTCTGCTTTTCAATCTTTTCATGGAAAAAGAAGTACACCCCAAGTAAAGGTGGGTAACTGGAGAATGAGGCTGATATATGCCCAATCATTTTCTCTATGCGGACGATGTGGTCCTGATTTCGATTTCCAAAGAGTATCTTCAGCATTCGGTTACTAAATGGTATGAGGTGCTACAATGGAAAGGAATGGCTCTGAACATGACTAACAGCAAAGAAATGCAAGTTGGAAAGACGCAGGAATCAATCCAGTTGGAATGTGAAGGGATATTCATGGAACAGTTAGAGGAGTTCAGATACTTGGAAGTATTGTTTAGCAGGGATGGCAGGATTGGCCAAGAGGTATTGAATCGGGTGAGCGTGGCAAATAAAGCTTGTGGTTGCTGATGTTTTCAGGGGAGTCCTGAAAAACATTAGAAAGCCAATCAGTAGAGTCGTAATTTTCCCCAGTCAATTTTTCCAATGTTTGTTAACCAATTTTTAGTAATGTATTTAGAGGTTTTTTTCAACATTGTAGGGATGGCAGAAATGTAAATTAGGTACAAGACACCGTTACAAGAGAGGTCGGAGAACTCAGTGAGCATTGTCATTTATCCCTTCTAGATTGACGAGAGGGTACTAACACTAACTTAAAAAGTGTTTGTATCTGTTCGGATAGCCAAGCTGCGCTGAAGGCGCTGAGTTCATGTGTCTTCACTTCCAGGTTGGGGTTAGAATGTTCTAATTTGAATAACTGTCTGTAAAAGACTCGGTAAAAGAGGTCGGTAAAAGTGAGGTCGTCAAGAAAGTAAAAATGACCGCCTTCAAGACTGTTTACCTACCCCTTCTTCAGTACGGAGCAAAATCGTGGACCATGCTGGATAAGCACGCAAGCCGGGTTACGGCTGCCGAAATGAGATTTCTCCGTCGTGTCGAAGGAAAGACTAAGCGGGCAATAGAATATGAAATGAATCAATAAGGAGCAGCTTAGAGATTCAACCATTTGTGACTACATTGGAGAATCGGCAGTTGAGTTGGTTTGGCCTGCGTCTGCAGAAGAAGCGAAGGGGAGAAGATTAGGTGCTTGATGGAGGCCAAATCCAAGGGCTGCCGACCACGGGGCAGACCGAGAATGGGCTATTTGGAACACATTGATCGCCTGGCACAATAGCGAGGTCAGTCAAGGTTATCTGTCCAAAGAATGGCAGGCAATAAAGGAGGCAATGGGCATTTACTGGCTGAAGGCATAAGTCATCTATAACTCGACGCTGAAAGGCATAAAATTCTGTGCGCCAATTATAGAAAAAAAGAAAACAGGTTACTATTTTATTTTGAATTAGGAAAATTTCAGAATTTTCTTGAATCTAGATGAAATTATATATATATATATATGACGTCAATGTTTATTTGAAATATTGTTTAGGAAACTGACTTTAGTGGAGTTTTGGGATAGCTAGCCATCAAGTTTTCAACTAAAAGCGCCATTTTAATGGAAAGTACGTAAGTTCCATCACTTGATGCGAGTTAAAATTTACTATTATACATTTAGTAACAAAAATTCTGATTTTTAAATACAGATAGTGTCGGTAAATGTTTCATAATTAAATAATAAAAAAAATTAACATCGCGTGACATTCTTTTGGCAAATGGTTCAACCATATTTTATACAAATGTAAACAGTATTTTCTCTTGTTATTTATTTTTATTTATTTTTTTTCTGGATGCAGTAATTTTAATTAAGTGAAACCACGCAGACAATCAGGTTCCTACTGTTCATTAGAGCGGCATTTATTTAAAAAAAACGTTCTTTTTCAATGTTAGAAAAAAAAATATCTCTTTTTTGAAAAGGTTTTTGAATAATTTCTTTCAACACTTTTTTTTTTTTTTTTTTTTTTACTGGTTTCACTTGCTCTTGCAATTACACAATCTTGTAAGTCATATATCGAGATTACTAGGTTTATATGGACTACCCCGTTTTCATAAAAGGGAGCAAGAGCGTTCACATAGAAAAGAGCATTTAGTTGTCTCTTTTTAACTTCTATTCACAAAAAAAAAAAATCAAATGAAGTGTACATCCTCTTTTTTTTATTATAACATTAAATTAAAACTTTAATTTACAGAGTTAATATGTGAAATAAAAGATATAAAAGGTATGTGGAATAGGATCTTATCAAAGAAATCCAATACTTGATTTAATGAATTTCTTTTCTTTATAAGCTAGAAAGGACTGGAATTAATAGCTCGTTACTCTTTTGGTTTTTTTTTTAAGACTCACATAGAAGATAGATGGCACAAGTCGTTAAATAGAATGGCGCCCAATCACGAAGAGCAAAATGGCATTAGGAGTTTCACAAAGATCTAAAAATTTGAGTATCTGTTCCTTTTATAATATAATATGAAAACACAAAAAAGTGCAAATTGAGAGTTTATTGTTAGTATTTTGTGTTATTGATTTTCGAAGATTTCTCCATAAATCTGCTCCCTAGAAAAATGTACAAATATTCAAAATTTATTTCGTAATGTGATTATTAATATAGTTCAATGAAAATATGGTGGAAATGAAATTGCTCATAAAACAAATTTTCCAAGCAGAAGAACAAATATTAAATTTCATGCAATTAATATTGACCATCGACTGTTTATAAATACAACGGATGAAATACCAATATGTTAACCAAGCACTGCGCGGACACATCCACATATTAAACGAGTATATTTAAGTTTGTTAAATTTTTGAAGATTTCCGACTTACCAAATTGATAGCTCAGGAAGTAATCCAAAAGAAAATTTTGTGGTTTAATGATTGGATCAATTGGTCTAAACAAATGAATTGTGAATTTGGGTAAGTTTTCGTGTCCATAGAGCAATGGAGGAGGAAGGAGCTGAATATCCTGAGAAATAGTTTAACCGTCGGTTATCGGTCGGATTACCTAGGTAAAGTTTTGAAAGGGGTATTTCATAATATTTACAAGCAGCTTTTCCTCGATGTAGATTATATAAATTTGGGTATGTGTGTCTCCAATATTAGTTGTATATTTAACATAAGAGGAGAACTTGTTAATTTAAATATAAACCTTTCATCTACGGAAAAGACTACTCCTGTGCTCTTTGTGTAACCTTCATGAGGACGAGGATGTGTACCATTTCTTAGGTTGCTGTAGAGTTCTTGCGGGAATAAGGAAAAGGTGTTTGGGTGGCCTCATCTTAACGAGGGATGAAATGATAGCATCTCTGTGCAGATTGGGCACCTCTGACCAGATACCTAAACGAAGCTACACTTTACCGGTCATATTTAGTTGAAAAGTTCAATTTTTAATTAGGGTAAAGCTAGGAGAGGTGACGGGGATAGGAAAGAAGACGCACGGCTTTGCTTCTCTTGTTTGCCACCACGTGGCGTCATGCAAGTAAGTCCAGGAGTAGAGAGATCAGAAGTGAACGTATTGCAAAATTCTTCAGTTATTTTCTTCTATGTTCTATTTTCTTCTATGCTCCAGTGTTCTTCTATGTTCTGCGAACATTTATCTGCATCAGCTATATCTGGTAAATATCTGAATTTCCATAACGCGTTTTTTTTTTTTTTTTTTGTTTTTTAAATGATTATTATTGATATTTGCACCTGTTATAAGCTTAACAATAGTAAATTTTTTAATTGTGGACAATTCATAGAAACAGGAGTGGAGCAGTCACTCAGTAATGTAACTCCGAGTTACATTACTCGTAAGTAGATCACGAGGCCACCGACATTTTAGTCTTCTTGTTGAATTTATAGGGTTAGTTAGGGATGCAAGTTCACGGACGAGAGGATTGACAAGAGATGATAAACTGTTGTGAAATTTGTTGTAACGGAATAGGATTTCTTGACGGACATATAGTATATTTATGTCTGTGTGGATTGTATGATTGGAGACAAAGAAAGGAGCTGAAACGATTTTGCGGAGGATTTTGGATCGAAGTGTTTGGATACAATTATAATTAGATCGTTTGATTGAACCCCACAGTTTGGCGCCGTATGCCCAAATAGGTTTAAGTATGACTTTGTAGATTAGCAGTTTGTTAGTAAGTGTTAGGTAAGATCGTTTGTCAAGTAATCGCGTCAGCATTTTGTAACGTTGAAGTAGTGCCTGTCTCCATAACGCTTAGTAATTTTTTTTTTCTTTTTTATACACTATATTTATTGCAATTGAAATGAAAGATTTCCAGCCGTCGTTAATGTTGGACTTGTAGACATAGTGTTTACCAAGTTTCATGTCGATCAGCCATGTTACCTTCACAGAGGAGAGGTCTCCTACCTAGGGTGCGTCATCTATTCTACCATAGCAGGAGAGACGGCCAAATGTAGTGTATTTGTATTTTGTTTCTGGAATAAATGAGACGGCCTTTTTTTTGAAAAATAACATTTTTCTCTAAATAGTGGTAGTTGACATATGTTTTACAAGCATTACCTCTTTTAATATATCCCCTACATTTTGATACAGGACATAATTTTGAAATGTACGTCATCTCTCCTAGCTTTACCCTATATAAAATCTAAAATAAAATATATACAAATAAAGAAATGTATTTGTTAATTATTATTTTCTCTTATAGAATTTTTCACAGTTTTATTTCATTTTTAATGATGTAAATTTCCATTTTCCTTGTAAACTTTTTTTTTTTTTTTTTTTTTACTTTCCTATTTGTTGTATTAACAGCCCTCCTGACAGACAGTCGTTGCTATATCAGTACAAATATTTTTATGTAAAGTTCTTTTTCTTTCATATATGAATTGTAAATATTTTCAATAATAAATAAATAATACTTAAATTTTGAAGAAAATTTGTACATGGAAGCGGGAAAAAGGCGTGTCAGTGTTCACACCAGAAAATTTATTTGTTGTTGTTTTGAAATGTTCAGGAAATGTTGGTGTTTTGAAAAACTCAGGAAATGCATTCAGTAAAAAGTGGTACATAATCGGTCAACCGAGTTTCTTCAAATTCAAAACTGTAGCCAACCATTTAATGGATCTCAGGGGGTGTTCTGATCGTTGGCTACGTGGTCAGGGGCAGACACAAGATTGTTGTTAGTGAGCTTCTGCAGAAGGCCCTGCGAGTAGTGGAGGGGTGGTGCAGAGGGGTGGACCTGATGGTCAACCCATCTAGGACCACTTTGGTCCCATTTACCTGAAGAAGGAATGTCGAATGTTTTAGCACATTGAACTTCTTTGGAAGAACGCTAGAGGTGACTGGTCAGGTGAAATATCTGGGGAACATGTTCAACTGGAAAGCGCATCCAGACTATGTGACACAGAAGGCAAAGAAGTCTCTCTGTGGAGTCACTAGAGCCTCCACAAAATGGCCCACTGGCTCTATATGCGGACCATCATACCCGTCCTCACTTATGAGGCAGTAGTTTGGTGGCCGAAAACGGACAGCAGATGGCGAGGAAGAACCTCTCTGGGGTGCAAAAGCTGGCGTGTCTGCTGATTTCGGGGGCATTCTGTAGAGCTCCAACGGTTACTCTGGAGGTACTGCTGGGGTTGCCTCCGCTCCATCTTTTGATACAAGCGTAGGCGAGGGCTAGCGCGTACAGACTAATGAACAGTGGCCAATGGAAGCAAAGAAGCTCCCTAGCCAAGTACTTAGACATTATTCAGAAGGTTGACCCTGGCCCTAACTTCAAGATGGCTGGGAAGGAGTGCTGTCCAACATTCCACTTTGAGCTCCCCTTCCAAGTGATATTAACGTCACCTCTCGGAATAGGCTAAAAGTTTAGAAAAATGGGGCCAAACTAGGGGACCCTGGTTCACGGATGGGTCTAAAATGGCCCACTGTACAAGGTAGGATTGGTGGATTCAAAGCCCTTATATAGACTGTGTCAGGAGGAGGAGGAGGAGGAGGAGACGGCCTCTCACCTGCTGTCTGTTTGCGTTGCAATCTGCAGATTGCGGTACAAAATCTTCGGCACGGTGAGACCGGAGGAAATCGTACCCCAAGAAGGACTGGTGGGGAAGATTCTGGACCTCATGAAGAGAGGAGGCTTCCTCTACTAGGTTTCGAGGGGTTGGCACAATTAGCCTCAATGGGTGGCTGCAGTGCCTGGGTTTGAGTCCTTCCTCCCTTGCATCATTCTAATTCTAATTCTAATGGATCTAAAATATATATTATTTATATTGACGCCAGAATCGTACATTATACTCAAATTACTTTTCAGAGGAAAGTCTAAAATTGCAAGCACCTCTAGATCCTGTTTAAATGAATTTAGAGGGGAAATTGTTTTAAATCAAATTAATATATCTATTTATGTATTGCTTAGTGTATCAAGTTTATAAGAAAATCTCTCCGATTTTTACTGATCCCTTTGCGATTCCCACAGGCAAAAATTAACTTTGAGCGACTCCAATTTTTTATGTTTTACACATTTGATCTCACACAGACATACACACACATGTATATGTGGTGAGCATGGAAAAAAATGACATAAGAAAATATGACATGTTCGCAAATTTACTCGTATATAGTAGGAGAAAGTGTGGCTCTAGCTTTCTGATTATTTGTGAGGGAAAACTATCAAGTTGGCTTAGGTCAAGAAAAATTGAAGTGAAGAAGATATACTTTTACGTGTTTACTAGCAGACATGTTGGTTGCCAGATAATGTGTATATTTGTATTTATGAGAGGTTGCGCTATATAACTAAAGAGAGAGAGAGAGAGAGAGATAGTGGAGAAGTGTGGCTTGTCAAAGCAATACCAAACCAACTGTGTGAGGTGTTCAATTTGACAACTTCCTCACTGTAAGCAACTATAACTTGGCCCCAAAACCCGTTCGATATCAACATGCTGTCAACACCATGTCTTGAATTATTTACTTCGACTAAACATAGTAAATCTACTTCCCCATCTACAAACCATCACACAAACTCACCAACCTTTATAGGTTTCCCAACAAACCTGCTTCATACCAACTAGCTGATTTAATGCCCACAACTCTATACCAATATTCTCTTGGTAGGCTTTCCAATACAAATCATTACATCACTTACTGAAATCATTTTCTCATATCATAATGCAATATGTATGATCTTACGAAATATAAATACTCGCAATACCAGCAAACATTGATAACAGCTTTGTGCTTTTTTTTTTGTTGCTTTCTCTTGATGTTTTACATTCTTTATATTATGAAAAGAAATATTGCATTTATGTCCTAAATTGATAATTAATAATTGGAGCGTCCATAAAGACAGTGAATAAAATAAAATTAAAATTTTAATAATCGCACATATAACTGTACTAAACAAACATCATAGTCTCTCTTATGTTTCTCTCGTGTTAGTGTGTGTGTGTGGATTCTATCTCTCGCTCGCCCGCATTTTGTACTTGCGATGTTTTTACCTCGTAACACAGAGTCATCCTCAAACATACAGTTAGTTGCTCTGCTGTTCTGTTAGTGCGCACATTAGCTACTTAAATTATATATCACTTTTGGTGTGTCCACGCCTTGAACATTACACAGACATTTTTTGTACGTCCATGTACCATCACCAACTTAAACCCTTTGTGGAACTTGGGGTACCACCATCCTCTTTAAACTTTTGTACATCAGCGTAACATCATCATCATCGTCGTCATCAACACGCACACATTATTTTCTATCAACCATTATCTATACCAGAGCGGATGTACGTGAGAATAGACGACAACGGCACAGCTCCAGTAACATCTGTATCTACTAATTTCAGGCGAGAGAGAGAGAGATAACATAATATAAAATCACCTTTCACTAATAAATGCAAACATTGTTCAGCTTTTACATTATATCATTTGTAAGTTTGTTCATTTTCCCTCTATTTTTTTATGCTAAATACAGTCGACTTCAAAATAACCAGTGTATCTTTATTCATTTTATTTTATTTACAGTACAATAATCGTAGAAGAACAACCAGTCTACCTATTGGATGTACATATTGGATAATAAAGTCCATTTTTTTTTAATATTTATATACAAAACAGAAATATGGCTCTTTTAGCCATTAGAGGTTATTCGCCGTTTAAACATATAAAAAAAAATCACAGCAGAGCTCGTAATATCCTAAACACATCTATATATATAAAAATTCAGCATCCTATGTTTGTGGCCGCAAAACTCGAAAAGTAGTCGATGTATTGACTTGAAATTCTTACACAACGTTACATTTTTATATAAGAGTGTTTATATATACTTTTTATTCCAAAGTTCCCAAGGAAACGGGAAATTCCGAGCGTTTCGTGAGTTTGGCAGAAATAGACAGACGCAGACGCGTTGCGATCTGGCGCGCTTTCTGCCGAAGTTATTCTGCACAGAATACGTCAAGAAACGCAATCTTGGCTTGGATTTCACAGAAGAAAATTACAATGAAGCGCTAATTTTCATTGAAAATCTTTGTCTTGCAATGTGTGGCAAGCTGTTGGCACTATTGATAGTAACAATACCGAATAGGTCGATCAATGCAACATTCGAGACAGAACTGCTCAGACAGCAATCATACACCAGAAATGACTTACAACTATTAGTCCAAGAAAATGCACTGAAACTTGTAATGTAATTGGTGATGTTGTTTGTAGTAGTTGGTTGGTGTGTGAGCGTTTTAGCGAAAAGGGCTTATAGTTTGTAATTTTAAAAGAGAATGAAGTTTAGTAATAATTGAGAAGTCACCACTGTTTTATATAATAAATATAATCTTTCAAATAATAACTACAAGTTAATTGATTATTATAAGCTTATTTAAATATATTGTGAAACTGGCACTGATGTTTTCACTTTGGTAGCTAGAACGAGTCTGTCTTGTAAATTTAAGTATTTTACAATATCACACTATTATGTTTAAGAAATTAAGTATTTATCAAGATTAATGCAAAACTGGCACAGATATTTAGAGAGCGATTCCTGAAGTGTCCTGTTTGAAGGTTGATGTGAGACTCTCCTTTTTTGAACTGAACTATTTGAAAGCTATGGCAGACTCTATTCTTTGGAATTGCTCTCTCTCTCTCTCGCGGGGGAATTTTCTTACAAAGGTTTGGCCTAACGGAATTTAGTGTCTTTGTTTTCTTAATAGCAATGACAGATTTAATATACCTGGTTCTAAAATACACACTTTCTGAAGGTAAATTCACAGCACTAAAATAATTATAAAATATTAACAAAAATACAATTTTGGATACTATAAAATATTCAGAAACTTTAAACTATTATTTTTCGATTTTGTCCTAACTGGTGGAAGCAGGTATGATAGCCATGGTCAATCCAGGTGTTCGAGAAAGCGCCTGAAGGCTAACTCGTTTTGGGCTGTATTTGGAAACAATTACGAGCTGTATGTCCAAATGTTGAACAATATTGGCAAGTGGGCCTATTTTGGAGGTGATTGCTAGTTTCGTAACCATTATTATTATGACTATACTGGGGTCTATCTGAATAAGAGTTAAATCGTGAATTATTTGAATTAACTCGAGGATTATGATTGTTACTATAATATTGACTACTATTATTATTATTATAGCGATTATTACTATATACTCTGTGATTAAAATTTCTAGGAAAATTAAAATTCTTAGGCATTTTGCCAAAGTTAGTGCGAGGTTTTGATTGAAATTTGTTGGTGCAGTCCACGTCAAAATGTGGACCGGAACAATGGCGACAAGGTCTGTTCTTTATTACATTAAATACTCTACAAGTGGAGGTTGGTTTTAATTGTGGCTTTTGGCTTTTATTACGATGCGGGCATTCTCTGTGGAAATGCATTTGTCCACAGTAACGACAAGGAGATGGGGGTGTACGAGAATTGGAATTTTTCGCAGTAACAGCGAAAACTGTAGGGTTTGATTCAGAAGCCTGAACTTCTTTTAGGGCATTGGCATAGGAAAGTGCTTCATCTAATTTTTGAGGAAGCTTCGTTCGCACCTCATTACGAAGCGGTTGAGGAAGTGACTTCAAGAATGCATCAGTGGCCAGTTTATCTAGAATTGCTTGTAAGGCCTCGAGTGGGTTAGCTTGAGCTTTTAAATGAATGGGGGATTGGATATGTCTAATCCTATCCGCGAATGTTTCAGGAGACTCAGTGTGCAAGGACTGAATATTAGTCATCTGTTGTAAGAGGACTAAGGGTGTTTTTTCCTTACGAAATCGGGCTAGAAGTCGCTCTGAAATTAGAGGATACGTTATAGTTGTACCCTGGCGTTGTAATTCCGCTTTCTGGGTGTCGTAAAATATTTTTGCGGAACCTGAGAGTCTAAGTGCTAATATTTCTAATTTAGCAGCGTCATCCCAGCCAGAAAGACTAGCACAATGGCTAATTTGGTCTAGGAAATCGGACACTTTGGCTGAATTTTCGCCATCGAAAGTAGATAAACTATTAATTAATTGCAAATTTCTCAAGGGGCTGTTAGGGGTAGCTGGAGGATTTGCTAATTGTTGCTGAGCAAGCAAATATTCTACAGCAGCGTCGATTTTCATGTTTTGTCCGTTAATTTTATACATTTTGGAAATCAAAATTCACAAGGGATAATGCAAATACAAAATTTTAAAAATGAAATTCAATAGAAAATTCAATTATAGGAAATATTTAGATACTTCCGCTGAGAAACTAATTTAAAAGTTAATAAAATTATCTGATGGATAATTAGTTTAATTATGAAATTGGAAATTTTACGTACTTGTAAATTTGTGGATTCTTGTTGAAAATATCCCAAACAGCTGGCACCAATGTAATGTAATGGTGTGGAGTTGTGTAGGTAGCTTGTGGCGTAGCGTTTTTAGCGAAAGGGGCTTGTGTGTTTGTTTGAGATAGAAGTAATAAGAATTTAAGAACACACTACTGTTTTATAAATAAATATATTCTGTTAAAATAATAACTTATTTGGTTTATAAACTTATTTAATTTATAACTGGCACAGATATTTAGAGAGGGCGATTCCTGAAGTGTCCTGTTTGAAGGTTGATGTGAGACTCTCTTTTTTGAACTTTTAAAACTAATGTTAGAATGTATTCTTTGGAATTGCTCTCTCTCTCTAGTGGGGGAATTTTCTTACAAAGGTTTGGCCTAACGGAATTTAGTGTCTTTGTTTTCTCAATAGCAATGACAGATTTAATATACCTGGTTCTAAAATACACACTTTCTGAAGGTAAATTCAAAGCACTAAAATAATTATAAAATATTAACAAAAATACAATTTTGGATACTATAAAATATTCAGAAACTTTAAACTATTATTTTTCGATTTTGTCCTTCCACTACAAACTCCTTCAAGAACAAATGATGGCATTTGATACCATCATATAAGCTGTGACCAACCAATCCGGTGGATTTACTTTTTGGATGATCCAGGGGGAACTGGAAAAACGTACATAATTTCCCTAATCCTGGTTAAAATGCGTTCAAATGGCCATATTGTGTTAGCACTTGCCTCTTCAGGTAATGCTGCTACGTTGATGGAAGGACGTACAACAGCGCATTCAGCTCTTAAAAACATTCTTTCAGTTAAAAACATTTTTACTTTCTTTCCTTTCAGTTCACGGAAACGCAAAGTAGGATATTAAATTGAATGATGTGTCTTCTTGCTGAATGCATGTTAACTATCATACTACTATTTACTTAACTAATAATAAAAATCAGATTGAGCCACAGCTAAGCGTGGCCGGGTTTAGCTAGTATATTTATAAAAAGTGGAAATACAGAATGAAATAAGATAATATCTTGAAACTATCATATAAACAATAACAATAATCAAAAACAATACTTAAAATGTCTTCTAATAAACAAAATATAAAAATAAAAGAAAATGACTACTGTTTTTTAATTTTTAGACAATAAAAATTAATAACCAAATAAACAAAAATACTTATTTCATATTAAAACAAAAAATTAATAATAATAATAACCAGGGAAGGGAATAGCTAAGTGGTTAGCGTACTAGACTCCCACGCGGAGGACCCGGGTTCGAGTCCAGCTGTGCTACCCTTAGATTTTTTTCTTCCTAGGAGCCTCTACAGCTCACTTTCCGCTGATGGACAGTGTTGTCTGTAACGAGAGAACAATGTCCGGAGGTCGGCAGTGCACTACTGAGATTCTGTGCGCCAATGACCATAGATGTTGACGCGCCTTAAATTAAATAATAATAATAATAATAATAATAATAACTCAATCAACTTTATACATCAGATTATGTTATATTACCAGGCTTTTTCTAAAAAACATAACTAAATTAAGCCACAGCCACTTCTTGCCATTTAATAGTTCAATGAAAACAAAATTGTCAAGAAATCGTTTGTTAAAATATTATACTCTAATCTCTTTTAAAATTGGTCAAATGGATATGAAATGAATGACAACCTCGTTATAATCATCCAGGTTATACATGGAACACACACACAGTTCCATGAGCAAACATGAGTGGTTATGAGTCTGTTGTGCCGGGAACATTGTGTCTTCCTTCTGTGTGCTTTAGTTCTGGATCCACTGTAGCAATTTTTATAAAAATTGGTTTACAAAGCGATTGAAATATTTTGGATATTCTGTGAAAATTGTAATAAAATTCAATCTTAGAAAATTTAATATTTGAATGATTTGAAGAAAGTTGGAGGCAGTAAGTTCAATCATTCATGGCCACTTTTATTGTGCATTGTTTTTGTGAAAACAATAAACAAACAATATTAATAAATCAAGCTAAATAAATTTGGTTGGCTGGGGCCAAAGTAAAAGACTTTTCAAATTTAAAAATTTATTCCATTGACGTTTCAGGCACCACTAGGGGGTGTCTCCTCAGGATCTACATTAAAAAACAAAGAGGTAGCATTACTGAATAGAAGAATGAACGAAAAATTATTACTACATAGATGTAAAAATTAAATAAAGAAAAACATAAAATTAGTAACTATAAAATTGAAAACAGAACACTAACAGATAAAAATATTTTTATCTCTTTATAAAGTTAATGATGTAATTATTATAATAATACTTTATTATTTGTAATTACATTACTCTTTATAATAATTATAAATAAAATAATTATAATTTATTATTACTCTTATAATAATAATATAATAATATTATATAAACTCTTTATTTTATATTTCTTTTTTTAATTTTTAATTAAATTTTATTACATTATATATTTTTCCTGGTTTATTTAATATATAGAAACAAATATTTATAAAATTTTATTAATAAGGTTTCAAACAAATCAGTCATCTTGTCTTAGTGGATAAGATATATATGTTAATAATCGGCCTGTAGCAGTCCAAAGAGATTTTTACGGTTTGTTGTAATGTTTGTAATTTAGGTGTCGTATTTTTGCATCCACAGTATTTGTAAATTCCGTTTCAGGTGTTTTGAAATTCTAGTGGAAGACGTTTTTTCAGTAGGATAAACTGTTCTTTGCTAAATCGTTCGAGATTTTCACTTTTCACTGATCAATAATCGTATTTTAATAGGTGAGAGATGCTGCCTGAAATTCGTCTTTGGTTGTGAGTAAATAGTTGATTCCAGACAGAAGTCTGTATAGCTTTTTAACCAGAGTATGTACTGCTTTGTCTATTTCAGTATAATATATATGGTGTTCTGTGGAATATATGATTAATATCAGAACCCATACAATATAACCATAAATACTGAATTATTCATTGAAATAATAATATTTAATTGATAAAAAATATTTCAATGAATAAAAAAATGACTCTATGAATATTTGATTTATTGAGGAGATAAATAATTTTTTACTTAAGTTAAAAAATATTTAAAAAAAAAAAATTAAACGGCCTAGGAGAAAAGAAGCCTTTGATGATATTAAATACTTTTTATAGAGGGTGTCTCTGCAAAGCTGTAAGCCTCTCTATAATTAATTTATTTTCTTATAATTTTTAAATAAAGTTTTTTCTTTCTTTTTATTTTTCAACTCCCTTTTGGAAGTAGCACTGCTCTGTCATTCGAGATAAGTGTTTATTTTGGAAAATAAAAATAAGAATAAATAAACATTGTATTTGTATGTTATAGGCTTTGATAAAGATAATATATTTGTCGAAACGTTCGCAAAAATTTAAGTATTTTTTTTATTTTTAAAAAAGACCGAATCTTAACAATCCTTATCCATTATTTAAGAACGGTCGAAAAGAATCTTTCATTCATATTAGTTTTTTTTTGACCGGTTTCGGATTTTCATCCATCATCAGAGCAAATTCACCAATGCAACCAACAAGTGTGAGCCTACAGAAACATTTCGTTGAAGTGAATCACTACACGAACTTGGTGAATTTGCTCTGAAGATGGATGAAAATCCGAAACCGGTCAGGAACAAAACTAATATGCATACTACGACGGATAAAATACCGGATGTTATCCAGCATTGCGGACCCCATCCACATTTTCAAAAAAAAAGATCGGTTTGGGGTTTTACGCATCATCATCATCCCACTGTGATTGTGTAAACTGAACTTGCTGTATGGCATCACAGAATTATCACATAGTTTGTCAAAACATCCTGATGAAGGGCGATCGCTCGAAGCAGAACCTGATCACACAATGAAGCAGGCTATCACGGGAAAGAAATCTCTGAGGCTGTATTCACCATGGTGCCGTTTTTGAGATGTGCCACACAAAAATATGATTAATTCTGCGACTGGCTTTTTATACATTCAGCTGAATATAATGTGGGTTATAAACAAAAACTGCCCCTGCAACGTCTTCCTCCATTCAAGGCAATCTTTAGAAGGATTAGCACGAATAAACATGTTGTCCAATAACTTCTTTGGCATTTTAATTATTTTAATTAAAATTCAGTTGATGTTATTCTTTAGTAATAACTTTAACGTGATAGAATCTATTTTGTATTCTATTTCAAATCAACCTATGTTTATCTTTAAAACAGTGTCATCGAACCATCGGCCAGTTGCCGATTAGACACAATCCATTAAACAGGTGAAGATAAAATAGCCTTTATATTTACGATTCAGAAAACCTGAACAAACAAATATTAATTTTTATTTACAATAAAGACTGTGGAACTTAAAACATATTATTTTACAGTCCCAGAATTCAGCTTTGAGATTAGATTTCTTACGTTTTATGACTTCATATGACATAATGTTTAATAGCTACTTAATTAATTATTTTTATGTGAGATATAACCTAGTAAATACTTACTAGTGGTGTAGAAATTGTAACCTTTAAATCAATTGACCGTATATTATTAATATTGTACGTAACGGCTTGTTTCCTTTCTACTTAGTTATAGCCTAACATATAAGGTAGTATGTATTTCCCGTTTGTTTTTATTGTACTAAGTAGTAACAATAGTGAGAGGTAATAGTCAAACATGTAATGTTTATGTTACAGCCGTATTGAGCGCTGAAGGAGTTCACCAACATATAAAGAGGTTTAGTGGCCTGTATACCGGTCCATACTTTGACCCAGCCACCACTACCAATATAACTACCCAACTGGGAACCCATGCCTATCTACCCTGTAAAGTGAAACAGCTTGGCAACAAATCTGTAAGTTATTTTAGTTATAACTAATAAATATTTATATAGTTATTTACTTAGATGTTTACATTAAAAGGTTAATCCCAAGGGTTCCAAATGAGGCCAGTAGACTGATTGGAAATCGATGGATATAAAAGGTCTTGGAGGGTTTGATGAACAAGTTAAATATACAAATTAGAACGAGGCTCAAAATGTTTCCGGGTAAAGAGTCACGTTCGGGGACATATTCGTTCGGTGTAAAGAGAAATAAAGTCTTTTGGCCTTTTATGTTCAAGCAACAGCCTTCTTCTGTTTTTATTAAAAACCATTTAACTTTTTCTAAAAAAAGGAAAAAGAAAAAAAAAATCTGAGATAGAAACATTTTATTGGATGGAATTCTTAAAATAAAAACGGGGGCTGCTCAACTTTGTTGAGGTGTAAAAAACACAGCATTCTAATCTATCGCAAGACAACGGTTTATAGATAATTAAATAAAAAAAGAAAGAAATAAAAAAGCGAGCGTATCACAAGCATGTCATATCCAGGAATGTGATGGAAACAAAAAACACACGCAAGAGCAGCTAATATGAGGAATATAAAACAATTTGTTGACGAGGGAACATAAGATATCAATAAATTAAGGAAAATAATAGCCTAAAAAAAAACCTTATGGAGCAACAGCCCATCAGCGCCCGCTCTAGCGGTTACGTCGCCCGGACAAAAAGACAAATTGCCGCCAGTTAAAAATATATATATTTTTAAGCAAGTCTATGCACGTTCAAACACAAGCTGAAGCAGCGCATACTCGCGTACTAATGCTATTCTGTTCAGAGAAGTATATGCATGTTCAAACAAGTTCAAGCATCGTCATTTACAAATTCTACATTAATTTTTCAATAATAGTGTATATATTTTTAGCTTTTAGACCTAAACAATATAAATACGCTATGCACGTAAACTTTTAGGGAACGAAAAAAAAATCAATATGTGAAATTTTCTATTAATTGATATTTAACATGTAAGTATTTTTCTCACACTTACAGCCAAAATGGCGCCTCCGGACAAATGTCCAGGTTGCCCGCCCCTAGAACGGGCGCTGAGTTCATGAAGGGCCAAGGCTTGCCAGATGGCGATTTGAATAGGAAGGGCGTATGGCAACCACGCCGCACTTAGTAGTGAGAGCCGTTTAGTTCTGGCCTTCGCTACCTAGGGCGCTACTAACTGTAGCTTTCCACTTTTTATCACGATACTGGGTCAACACCGACTTTACCCTCACGGGAAACGAACCCTGAATTCTCGCACGAAAGGTGAGTGCGCTAGCCACTGGACCAACTCATGAGGACGTAGAGTGCCTACCGGGTCTATAATAATAGACTCTTTTAGGCTTGTCAATTTAGATAAGTCATTACCGACCTCGTCAAATTAAACTTCCGAGTTGCCTGTGGGATAGCACCTGTTGCCCCAAAGCACAGGCCATGAACATTCATACAACATTCTCTTATTAAAACAACATTAATTGTTAAATTTTCTTTATAATTGTAATGTTTAATAAACGATTACTTGAGCTTGCATTTTGTATATATTTTAATGATTCGACCGTATTCAGGTCGAAAGCAATAGACCCTAGGATATCAGGTACTGCAATTTGTAGTTGAGCACCAGGCTAGTTTAATCTAGCCAATCGGTATGATACAACTCCAAATAAGTAAATAAAATCAAATTACATACCCTAGAATGCCTAAACAGCATAAATCTTGCACCAAGCTATTATAGATGAGAAGGATAGATTCCAGCAATTATTAAGCAGCCAAATTCTATTTACAATATTGCAATATTTATAATCAATAGAATAAGATGCAAAAGAAGAATAATATCAGAAAAATTAAAAGTTAAAGTTATATTATGTGTACAAGAAAATTATGAATAAGATACAAATTACAAGCACATACTATCTACAGGAGAATGAAGCTTGTAATTATCTAAATTCAAAGAAATATATATAAAACATAAAGTACAAGCACATGATCTAGCTAAAAGGAGAGAAGGTAATAATAGTTCTCGGCAGGTTAAACTATGAGCGCTAGTTATAGATTATAGATTGTTGTAGGGGATTATTGCACTGCGACCTGAAGATCATTGTGCTCCCCGGAGCTTTCTCCAATGCATAGCCGGTCTCTAAGCAGCGTTCTCTAGCTACAGACAACACTGCCCATCACCGGACAGTTGTACAGGCTACTAGGAAGAAAAAATCTAAGGGTAGCACGCTGGATTCGAATCCGGGACCTCCGCGTTGCTAGTCCAGCGCGCTATCACTGAGCTAATCCCTTCCTTCACCCATGGCTTTCGCTAATTAACTAGTGACGGGGACACTAGTATTTGTGCTTGTCTGTAAGAGTAGAGTATATGTTAGTGTATTGTCTACTGTTCTGACAAAGTGCATGGAGTACTGAGCTGTGGTAACCCGTGGGGACATTACACCCCAAATAACTGTATGCAACAAATAAGCCTTGCGGATAGCGCTAGTAATAGCATGCATATTGGTTTTGTTCCTGACCGATTTCGGATTTTCATCCATTGTCAGAGCAAATTCACCAAGTTTATATAGAGAGTTCACTGCAACGAAGCGTTTCTGTTAGGCTCACACTTGTTGGTTCTCACAAATGTGAGTCTAACGGAAACATTTCGTTAGACTTCTCTAAAATAAATTCTTCCGGAAAAACTGTTACAATTCGTTATATATATTTTTTTGCAATATTGAAGGGATATCCGCATTTTCCGATGAAAACTCAATATGAAAAATTTGATATGATCACTATACTTTCCCTAAAATATAGAATGAAATATCGCTTCTGTTATTTAATTGGATATTTTTCAAACCAAAAGTTACCTAATCACCAAAGGGCGCACTCTAGCAATTTTTTGGCCTGGTAAAACGGAGCTTTTTTTTTTAAAAAAAATAAAAATAAAAAATAAAGTAAAAAAAAAAGTTATTCTTTTAATTATATCTGTGCGTGTGAGAAAGACGTAAAAATAACAAGGCCCTGATATTTTTTGTCCACAATGTAAAATATAAAGACATAAAAGAGGTATTTTTTATTGATTTATCAAAAGAGTTAACGAACAAAATTCCCAGGCTTTAAAAAATAATTATTATTAAAAAAAGAAACTTTGTTTCAGCGGATTTATTTTGGCATTTTATTAAATAGCTTTTCATTTTTTCGTTTTGTTTTTTTGAATCATGCATCAATACTAATACCATTATGAACATATTATTGATAATTCTGTTTCAGTAGTTAATCATAACCCTTAATACTCCTTCATGCAATTATTGGGATCGCAGATTTTTTTTCCTCATAAATAACCCCATTCTTAATTTACTGCGTTTTTTTTTTGTGGGTGGGGGGACTTTGTATCAAATTTCCAAGAATATTAACCGAATAAGTTCGTGGAAAGGATTTAGGTATATTATATTTAATCTCATAGCAGAGAGACTTCATAAGAGGAAGCTGCAGCTCAATGAAGACGGAAACGTTCGAGCAAGAATGGAGAGAAAGAAAGAGAACATCCAACGCTGTTGTAGGAAAGAGACTGCAACCAACAATACCGAAACGTTTTCAGAATAAAAGGAATTAAGATAAAGTAAAGATAATTGCCGTAATAAATAAGATGAACCCAAATTTCACAGTAGAAATCAACAGAAGTTTAAAAAAAAAGATTTCCTAATTCTAGATGTGTGTTCAGGTATGAAGAAATGAACAATTTTTTCCACTCCCCCCAAAAAAAAACTGATTGAAAACTGAGAAACCTTGTTAGTTTGATTTATTCCAAAGAAAAGAGTTTATGCATAATTTTTAAAAAGTCCTATTTAGTTGGAATGCTTTGCAAAACTTTGATTAGAATTTAAAGAGAAAAACAATAAATGCAGAGTACTGGAGTCTTGTTTGAAATGCATGAATTATTTGGTACTATATGATCTGCACCAGTGACGGCTCCAGGAGGACTTTCGCCCAGACTCTTCTACACTCATGCCTCTTACACGTCAAGACATAATAGTAGTATGAAATAAGGCTAGATAATTAACCACATTGCAGTTTAAAAACCTTCAACATTAATTAACGCACAGCTTATTAACTATCTTTGTCATTGACGGCAGAGTATAGAAATATAAACAAAATCTTGGTATGTTTTTTTCCATCAGACATATTTAGATTTTATGTTTGTTTGTAATTTCTTGACATTCTCTTTGCTCATTCTTGTGTTTCACACAGCACACTTAATATAAAACGGCCATTAGACACATAATTTTAGTTTCTTATAAAGGTAAAATACCTCTTGGGAAGCGCATGATAAAATTTGATGCATTAGTAAAATCTGTTATGGTTACTGCGCTTCTAGTTAGCCATCAGGTTAGAAATACGGAAGTATTTGGAAGAACGTGTATTAAAAGTAGTTTTGGGCTGGTTGAAGCTATTAGGTACATACTGATATAATATTTCGCAAACAATCAATCACAGTGGTGTTCTAGACAGAAACTTAAGGTTGAACTCGTATTCGAACTTGATGGCCACACCCTAATGATGAATGAGACTGCAAAACCAATTTTGAACCAACAAAAATAATCATGCTACGAACGGTTAAACACACAGATGCCATCCAATGTTGTGGACCCCACTAAATATTCAATTTAGTGCAGGAAGTGATTGCTTTCAAATACCATGAATCTCCTGCTAATGGCACTTTTCATTATGCAAATCTCCATCGTCAATTTACAAAAGAGATCACAATTTTTTTTCCCCCTCCTAATGAACAAAATCTTATATGAAAGACAAAAAAGAAGGCACACACCAAAATAGCTTAGCTACAAATGTTATTCACTTTCACAAAAAGCAGAACATTGACCTTTAGCCTGCCCAACCTTATATGTAATTTAATCTTTATATTAGAGAAAGACCCCTAAGTAACAAAATCTGCTAGGTTAACGTCCTATAAATAATTCAGTTCATTAGTTATTTCTGGACAAAATGTCAGATTACATATTTTTATCTCACTATAGTCACATGTTTTATCAAATCAGACTTAGTATATAACATATCATACGCCGTTCAATAAGCCATTATTTTTTGACTTAAACATGACAAACCAAGACCAGTTTATGCTCTCTGATAATCCCTAAAATTGGAATATACCAGTAACTGAACTAAATGAAAGAATTATGAGTGAGCAGATTACAGTCTAACTCACCAACCACACCCAAGCTGACAGATACCCACTGTATACTTTAATGACGACATTCTATTTACGAACAATTACATCGAAGGGAGCACAATTAATCGCAATGGATTTTGTTCTGTGACTGTTTCCCACCTAAACGTCTAACTTCTAAGTTTAAACCGTGAATTCACGCGGGTAGAGAGAGACCTTAAGTAACAAAATCTATAGGGCAACGTCATATAAATAATTCAGTGCATTAGTTATTTTGGACAAAATGTCAGATTACCACATTGTTATTTCACTATAGTCATGCCATAACAGTTATCCGCCCAAGAGTCACTTAAAGTGAGAGAGAGGTTTTTACATAAAGTTATTTTCATCTTCATTTGCTGCTGATAAGAGGAAATTTGCGACACTGTCAAAGTTTCGAAATTGAGTCTCACCTATAAATAAGAACTCTAAGCTCGAAAAGAAGTTGCTGACAACAGAGTAAAATTCAATTTACATAAAATTTGTGAATATTTTAACGTATTAATCGCAGTAAGTAAAAAGCCATGTGGAATGTATCACATCAGATTTTTATTTATTTATTTTTTTTTTATTTAAGGCGTCTCAACATCTATGGTCATTTGCACCCGGAGCCTTCTCAGTGCACTGCCGGCTTCCGGACAGTGTTCTCTCGATACAGACAACACTGTCCATCACCGGACAGTGAGCTGTAGAGGCTCCTAGGAAGAGAAAATCTAAGGGTAGCACGGCTGGATTCAAACCCGTGATCTCCGCGTTGCTAGTCCAGCGCGCTACCACTGAGCTAATCCCTTCCCCGGATTTTTATTTTAATTGTTTATTCGAAATTATTAATAAATAAAAAAGCATACAGGAAAAAGAATGAACGTAATAGATCTATAACATCTGTTCATTATACTTAATTACTTCATTATACTAAAGTATTAATTTTTTTTAATACTTTTCCTATAAACTTTCATATTCTCAGTTTATAAATTAATACTTGTTTTTTCTCTTCTCTTTTTTATTTCTCAACGTCAATATTGAAATGTTAAGGGTAAGAAAAACAAACTAAAACAGTAATCACATTCCAATTACTTCTTGGAATGATCACTTCTGAGTGAAGCATCACTCATATATTTAAATCTATAAACTTATGAATATATTCTTTACTTTTGTTCCAATGTGATATTCTTTTATTTTTCAAACCATTAAGTTTTTCATATTCTATTTAAATAATTATCTAATCTTATAAAGTTATAGTTCTATATTTTCTATTTTCTTTTTATTAATAATCGTCACTATTATTTCTTTCAAACAAGACAAAAAAGAAAAATAATTTGTATTTCTTAATTTGTATATATCTTTATCATTTTACAATAAATACAGGGGGGAAAAATGAATAAAATATATATTGATGTGAGATATCTCGGGTGGACTCTGATTAATAGAAAAGAGCAAAAATTAAAATATAAATTGATTGAAAAATAATGAGTGGACTGTATATAATATAATATTATGGTTGAGCAAAATGGGAAATTGAAATATTAAAAATTATATGGAAAAGAAATGAATATCTAAATTAAATTTAAACTGGGTAGCAAATATTATATATTATCACTCTCAATAAACCAAGGGGATGGCGCTTACCTTAAAAAGTAGAATCCTGGTCACCAGTGTTGGAAGACCCATGTATACTGAAGCCCAACGCGGAGAAAAGGGAAAAGGTAAAAATAGGAATAAGGAAATACATCGTATGTGCTTCAAACTCTTGGGTCTTCACCAATCCCACTGCTACTTGGCTGATGATTGTAGATAATAATTAAACGGTCTTTCAGAAGCTGCATGGCAGGAAACCAACCGGAAAGTAACAACCGGTTTTCACAATACCTATGCAGGCCGAGAGAATCGGAGGCATTAACTCAAAAAAAGACCAGCTAAATTAACACTACCCAGGAAAACCAAAAGTGGAAAACTTTGGTTTTCACAGTTAAGAGCAATCGAACTGGCCTAAACTGTATAGACAGATTTACTACCGAGAGTGATGCATTTACAACTTGCTTGTTCGAGTGTTATATAGTGACTGACTGAGAGAGGAGAAAATGCATAGGTTACCCCCTCTCTACACTTTGGACACAGACTAATAAATTAGTAAATTATTATCAAGTTTAGTACAATATCCCCCTTCAAAATAAAATTATTTTACTACGTTGGCGGCAAATTTGAATT
This sequence comes from Triatoma infestans, assembly GCA_011037195.1. NCBI lineage: Eukaryota > Metazoa > Arthropoda > Insecta > Hemiptera > Reduviidae > Triatoma > Triatoma infestans. The sequence goes on from JAAEAF010003000.1 coordinate 66,209, forward strand.
TACATTAAATACCGAACAATCATAATTAGGGTGTTCTTTTTTACTTTATTATTCTAGTTTCTTGTAAGTAAATTTATTTTTTTAACTCTTTTTCTTTTTCCTATTATTTTAATGGTGTCTAGCTGATATTTATTTTATTTTTTCTTTATTTTTTGTTTTCGTTTATTTTTGTTTGCTTTATTTTTATTTTCTCCTAGCTTATTTCTATATAGTTAAAGGCTTATTTTCTACTTTCAATTCCCAACTAGACATTTATTTATTCAAAAGTTCAAAATTATATGGCTTACTTTATATTAATTGTTTTTTCATTTTGCATAATGCTGTATTTCAATAAAGATTTTATTTTATTTTATTCTAGCATTCTTTTTTAAATCATTCTATATTTCATTTTGATATATACTGCATTCAAAGTTCTTACTATGGACGAATACCCCAAAAGCAATAAACAAGTATATCAATATTTAGTCAAAATAAAACCTACTCAAAACAATAAATTTCACTTTATTGATCTATATTTCCAGAGAATATGCAATTTGCATAATATTCTAAGAAATACAATATTATTATGAACTATATAATCTGTATATGGAAGTGTGTATATGTGATAATAGGAGTATGGGAGCTCTAATAATTCAAAATGTAATAGTGTAGATCCATGTTTTAGGTTCTATGTAAACATTGGCCGTACATAATACTGCGAGCAATTTACATTCAACACAGAATGTACTCCATATTCAAGCATTATATGTAAGCGAGCAGTTTTACCTTTATAAAGAGTAGATTTACATTTTGAAATCTTATTTTCTTAAATAAATTTACATACTGCAGAAAGTACGATACAATATTTTATATTAATAATGCTCTTCATGCTCTCTATATGGCCCCCATAAAACCCAAAACTCCTCTTTCTCGTTCTTCCATCTTCTCTATTAGAATTCAATCAGCTTTTCCATCTAATTTGCCTAAACTCTATCCTCTATTTTCCCTTTCACCAAAAAAACCTAATTCAAAATAATTTTAACTTCAATATCCTATATCCATTTTCATCTATATAAAATAATATTCTGTAAGACACAACTTATCAATAAGATAGAACTTCACTACATACATATCTTAGCGAGACAGACTTTGTAAATACCGTACATATGGACGATAAGAAACATCATGAGTTTTAAAGATTGGATAGGGAAATGTTGGATATATGTTAATGGAAATAATAAGGTGACATGGAAATCAAAAAAGAGTGGATAAAGTTGCCACTTTGAGGCTTATTCAGTACAACAAAATTACTTGATTAATACTGGAGTATAATTACTGCATAAAAATCTTTTCATTTTAACACCACAGATCTTCGAACACCAAACCTTCTTACGATCTAACTCCAGTTACAGATGGCCTAGCATTGAAGAAGTTGGACCAATAAGGAGGTGATGGAATTATATTATACTGATCCAGAGTTATGAGCTTTGGCAAAAATGTCTCAGTTTTAGAAACTTTAAAGAAAAGAAGCGATTTCTATAAACTCAGTGATATTTTTTTTATTTTTTTTTTTACTTTCTCATTCTCCTAGCAACAGTATAAAATTTGGAAATTGACTTTTCACTGGAAATTCAAGTTTTTCAGGGGTTTCCCGGGTATGAAAACAATGTTCTTAGAGAATTAATTCTTATTAATATGAAAAATCACATTGACAAACCATATCACATACACCAAAGTATCGGACGAAAAATCCATCAACCAAAAATGTCACTTTATTGAATGGTTTTATTCAGTTTTTCACAGTTTTCTATATAAAAAAAAAAAAAAAAATGGTTCCAAAGATTTTTTTTTAACTTTGAACACTAGCTTTACACCTAGCTTGAAAGCTCAAGTGGGCAATATCCCAGCACCGCAACCATAAGCCTTTATAACACTTAATAATAATAATAATAATTTTAAAAAACAAGATTTACATACTTCTCTTCAGAGCTCTTCCTTCTATAACGACCAGTACATACCAACCACGTACTGAGAACTGAATATCAGACAGTACAACTTACTACTAATAACAATAAGCATTAGTTTGTGCATTAGTTTGTACTAAATAACTAATACTTTTATTCGTAACATTTCTACCAAAAAATTGATTTTTGTGGGTTTTGGGGGAACAGTAGCGTTTTGTCCTCTAAAGTATCTTCCTTCAGCTTAATATATAGTTCAGTGTAAGTTCATTAGAAGTGTTGGTTGAATTCCAAATTTGAAGTAAATCGGATAAACAATTCCTTACTCTACTCAAGCTTCTTAGTTTGTTTTTGGGAGGGGGTTTTCGGAAATAACTGCAATGATATTGTTTAAACTTGAAGTGCTCTATTGGACAGATATAAACTTATCACTTTTATTTGAAACATTTTTCAGAAAAAAATTCATTTTTATGGTATTTTGTGGTATCTATGCCATTCCAATTGAAATTTTACTTGTTTGTGTAATATTTTGACACTCTATTCTGGATTACAGTGTAAACACATTAGGTTTTTATCTGTCAAGTTTACTAATCAACATATACCCTATTTAAGTTCGGGCATGTGAGTCAAAAAATTTCAAGTTTAATGGAAATTTGTACATTTTATAATAATATAATTACAGAGAAGGGAATAGCTGAGTGGCTAGCGTACTGGATTCCCACGCGGAGGACCCGGGTTCGAGTCCAGTGATACCCCCTTCCGGTGATGGACAGTGTTGTCTATAACGAGAGAACACTGCCCGGGGGCCGGCAGTGCACTGAAAAGGCTCCCGGCGCCAATGAACATTGATGTTAACGCACCTTAAATTAAAAAATCTATATAAAAGAAAGTTCTGATAGTGTTTTAAATTAGATTTTTTTATTTATGATAAAAGCTTCCTGTTATTAATTAAACTTTCAGTACAAAATGATTACCATAAATTTGCACATGCCAACCAAATTTTATATATGGTACTTTATAAAGAGGATTTTCTATTTGGAAAAGAAAACTACGCACAGAATAATCTGTAAAAGGAAAGCGAAGTCACGTCTCGTACAGTAACGCATAGAATAGGAAAGTTTACTTTGGCTGAAGTGTCGAAAATCAACCAGCCTGCTACCAACAACAATACACCAGATTATAACTACTACATCAACGAATTTACAACATCAACTTTTCATCTCTTCGGAGTTTCTAAAGAAAAGCGGCATATTTATTATTCTCTCTCTCTCTCTCTCTCTCTCTCTCTCTCTCTTACACACACACACACACATACATAGAGCGTGAGAGAGTCCGTGTGTCCCTCTAATTATTAATGATTTGGAATTTATAAGATGCGGTATTTTCATTTAATTTCACATTTATTTCTTTAAGAACATTTAATTAAATTTAATATAATACAATACCAAATATTATATGATATAAAAAGTATTACTTCTTTATGTTTTTCAAATTTTAAAAACAGTTATTTACTTGATAAGAGAGCAAATCGTAAGTTAAACACAAGTTCACGATTTGCTATATAAGCGCAAGCGAGTGAAACAACTAAACGAAAGATACAAAAAGAATATATACTAGCGTTAAATATTAGATTTTTTTTAGTTAAACCAATAAGTTAAACTAAAGTTAAACAAGTTAAACAATAGTTAAACTAGTTTAAAAAAAAAAAGGATATAAAAACTGAAAAATAAGATGAATAATCTTAAAAAAGGGCCAAACTCCCTACAAAACCAAGACTCTGTTCGTTAGTCAGTTGGACAGCCAAGCTCACGTTCCGGTAATACCATTTTTTTGGAGAAGATACTCGTTCTTAAGGGCGTAACAACAGGCTTAAATTTAATAACTTCCAACGTGATTCACGTGTCGATGTTCTCTGTACCATTCATTTTCAGAGATTACTCACGATTAAAAAGGCAGAAATCCTAGGAGTGGCATAATTTATTTACTGCAGCTGGTATGGCTGATTTCATTTACAGTATCCCAATAATATTCAATGCACGGATCTAGAAAGAAATTTAGAAAAAGATATCGAGCTGATTAAACATAAAAGATGGCAGAATTTCTAATTGCAGTACCATAAGAGCACATATTTCCGACTCACCTAGGCTTGGGCCGTTGATATTTTACATTACATTCCTCCGGTTAAAGTCAGTGTTATTGTATCTAATTTAAGGTGGAAATGAACAGCAAAGAATAATTTCCCGTGCCTTCTTCAGCATCTGTACAAAGATTACAAAGCAAATATAGAATACATAAAAATATAAAAAAATAAATAGACTAAATTGTATAATAATAAAAAAACTAAATTAATCAATAAAATTATTATATAATTTAGCAAATTGAAATTTATTTTAAACTATTGCTAATATTGCAAAAAAAGTCAGAATTCAAACTACACCTCAACTATAAAAATCATTACAAGTCCAGTGCAGTTTGTGTAAACTTATAGCTATATTATAACAATGTCTTCATATCTCGTCTAATTAATCAATCCGAATTTCTGTCCTCATCAACTCCATTATAGTATAAATCAATTCTATTTGACCAAATTCCTAAAACAGAAGAATTACCTTCTTTTTCATCCGGGTATCATTTAAAACAAAGGGATCTATTATATTTTAAACTTTGGTTTGTAAACTTTAATATTTCTTGCAATTTTTCCATCAAAGTAATTTTAAAGACAGTGTACTTATTCATGTCTGCTGTGTGCAATTAATCTTTTCATGGGGCAGGTGTCATCTTTATCTTATCTCTATTGATTTTCCTTTTTTTTCACTTGTATTAGTAAATACAACTAACATAAACTAGTGCCACAGTATTATGTAAAAAGGTATCATAAAAAACGCATTCTTTTTTCACAGCTTTATTACATGTACTCGTACACTTATTAAGTACATTCCATTCTTTCTATCGCTGAATATACACTCCGCTATTAACATCAAGCAACAATATACCAAGATAGTTACTGGGAAAACATAATGTATCCTTTTTTAAGGAGAGGACTACAAAAGCGCTCCCTGTGGCCGTTCTCTGCTTTCCCTACCGCTGAATATTATCTTAACGCTTTCTATTCCGTCCATTTCGATCTGCTTGCTTACAACATCTTTTTTTCTTTCATGATGAAGAGAAAACTTCAAACCGCACCTCAGATCAATCATCTTGCTTCATGTATTCGTAGCCATTTCCTATTTCGATCTCAATGCTTACCGCGTTCACTCCTTGTGAACACACATTGGACACTTTTCAGTAACCAACCACTTACACAAAATAGATAGGACGTCTAGTTCTTTTTGTTACCATTGTGACGAGAGAGTCAGGTAAACGGTACACTATCTAGGTTAGTCTCTAATACAAGGTTCCGCAAATTTGGTAAGGCCAACATTATAGTCTAGATATTATATTCAGGCCGTTAGATTCTGGTGAAGGCTTCGCAGGAGTTGTTATTTTTTATTTTTTTTTGTAGGGCATATTGGCTTATGTTCCACGCCTATGGTCATCCATTATTAATAATAAAATATGTTTAGCTGATATACCAATTTTAAAGAAAGTTGTTGGAGCTGTTTTCGGCGAAATCGCATAAAACTAACAAAAAATCCATTCGGTTAGTACTTCCGGTTAATCGATTTTCTTTAAACTAGGAATCTGAGCAACACATTTAATTCTTAATAATATTATGTAGATGATAGGATTGTACCAAGATACGGAAATGGTATTTTCCTTAAAGGAAAGCCTAACTTCACCTCTAAAATCCCCTAAATTGAATTGCCTAGGATAAAATGTTTCAATTAAAATTTTTAGCACTTTATAACGAGAGTCATTCAATAAGTAACGAGACAAATCGCTATAGCTCAAAAACGAATCAACACTTTATACGAGAGTCATATTCAGTAAGTAACGAGACAAATCGCTGTAGCTCATAAACGAATCAATATAAAACTTTGGCTACTTTTCAACATAATCTCCAGCAACATTTATACACTTGTCCCATCGTTCTTCTAATTTGTGTATGCCTCTGGCATAAAATTCTTCCGGTTGATCTCGAAGCCACTTTTGCAATCTGATTTTTAACTTCTTCATTGGATTCAAAATGTTTCCCACGTAGCGCTTCTTTAAGGAGTCCAAACAAATGGAAATCCGATGGGGCGAGATCGGGGCTGTAGGAGGGATATGGAAGGATCTCCCATCCCACTTTTGACTATTTTGAAACCTGGTTTCTTTGTGGGCGTCCATAAGTTATCTTGGACCCCAACAAGGCACAAGTTTCTTGTACTACAGCTTATTCTGAATAATGTTATGGACAGTGCCAATACTCGCGTGCACTTCTTCAGCTATCAATTCAACAGTAATACGCCTGTTGTCCTAAATTAACGCGCTAATGTGAGATTCAGAGGGAGGAAGCTGCAAGTTCAACTGGTCGTCCACTTCGTTGCTCGTCATAAACACGTCCACGGCCACTTTTAAACTGTTCTACCCATTTATAAAAAACGTTCCAACGGTTCAAACAATTATTACCGTACACTTTCAACATTCTTTCGTGGATTTCACTGTAACTAAAAATCTAATCACTGAACGTTGTTCTTCTGAGGTGCAATGCTCAAGCGGATGTAATGTAATAACAAGAAGGAGTGATAACAGAAATATATAATTTTTAATTATAAAAATTATAACTAGTGGTGCCAGCCATTCGCTATTATTCAATACAATAGCTGCGGTCAGTGCACGGTCAAAGGGACCGCCCGCCAAAGACACACCGCTTTCACAAGGGTCAACAAATCACTCAAAATACCGACCACCTGGCTACAGTCCTTTGATAACTACCATCACCTGTCGCCACACCTGTTCACCGACCTATTCAAAACCTAGGGCCAATACATGGCAATAAACAAACACTCAAGACCGACCACCTGGCTACAGTCCTTTGATAACCACCAACACCTGTTCAAGACCTAGGGTCAACACACGGCAAGAGATGTTTGAGTGTGACCCGTAATTACAAGACTTGTCAATGTGTGGTGATGGCAATATAAGGTCTCTCTCTACAGGAAGTGAGGAGGACTATTCTTCAGTATTTTATCAGCGTAACATCAAGATCCTACGAGTGACATAATTCATACATCGGAGCGCGTTCCTATCTAAGTATTTAAACATATATTAATTATCAATCATTATAGTTGGTGCATTCTAGTTACAATTTAAATCATTTTAAATTAATTGTAGTTTATCTTTTCAAACGTTTAAATTATTGTTAAAATATACATATATCTATTTTCGTAAATTCGTAATTCATATTCCGATTAACAAGTCTCTAAAATCTCTGACTAACTCCCAACTATTCATCGCATCACAACACCTCACCAAGACATCTGAACCCATTACAACTGGTGGCAGCGGTGGGATCAGAACATCCAATATCTGAACCCATTACACGGACTCCCCATTGTTAACTGAATACATTTGAGGTTATACTTACCAAATATTCTGGAAGAGCTAATGAGAAACTAAGTACAAGGATGCCAACTTGACGCACTGAAACTATTGTATCGATTAAACAAAACGTTTCTGAGCTAGAGCGATTTGTCTCGTCACTTATTTATTGAATGACCCACGTATGTGTAGTAATGCACCAAGTTCAAAGAAACTCGTTGAAACCGCTTTCGAGAAAACCAAAAAAAAAATATAAAAAAATTATTCAGTAACATGATATACATCCGGTTGACGAATTTTGATCTAAACTTTACTCAGTAGTAAAAACCACTTTTTACTCAAAAAAAAAAAAAAAAAACTTCCGCTAAACGATCGCTAAACTTCCTCCTTACTGCAGTATACGTGAAAATAAAAATATTTCTAAAAACCTATTAAGTACATTCATTCGGTGTGTGCATAAAATAGTAGTATACACACTGCCCTACAATAATAAATACGGAACGCACTATGTCCCAAACAGAGGTAGTATTTCCTTTTTGAATAAATTTGCATAAATTTAAATAAGTTGATCATAAAGTTTGTTACAGAATGGAAAACAAATTAGCTTACAATAATTTAGTAATTTATTACTGTATTCTATTCACTTTTATTAGTGGCAGTGTAATTTTTTTTTATTTTTTTTTTACTTCTTCTTTGGGTTGTATTTCTTGTACGATACGGAAGAGGGCGGATTATTTAGATTTATTTTATTTAATAAATGATAATGGGGATTGCGTGTTTGAATGATTAATTTTCTTTTTCTTTTTTTTTTTCTTATTATTATTTTTTTATTATATTGTAGTGATCAATATAGATATATACCTGAATATTTTTATACCTATAATAAAATGAATCATTCGTTTATACGTATAGAAGCACGGTGTACAGTTGTTATCACTATTGTCTTAAAAGGAAGTAGCTGATCATGTCTGAAAATATGAGAAACGGAATTTCGTAAACTATAGAAATAGATTATGAGCAAAGGGATGGCAACAGCCACAACCTCTGCACAGTTCACGTCAACTAATTTCCCTCTAACTTCTTAGATTCAGCAGGATACAGATCTCCATCTTCCCCCATGAGTCTCTAACAGCGCAACCAGCCATAAAGTGTGCTTATAATTCAGCTACAGTTTAAAAATTTGCCCATTATCCTGGCGGTATCAAGAAGGACTTACTTGCTGGGCTTCGCAGACAATGGAAGTTTCAGTCGGCCTGTGGCCTCAATTGTAGCTTTAGGAAGGAAGCCGTAAGAGGAAATTATCACGGGCGTCACCCTCACCCTCTCCAGTCTGTTGATGTCTTTAAGCTCGGCCACTAGGTGCTGGTATTTGCTAATTTTGTGACCTGAGGTGGAGTTTGTATTCCCGTCATTCGGGATCGCTACCTCCACTAATTTCGCCACTTTCTTTCCCATATCAATCATTAATATATCAGGCCTGTTGTGCATGACCGCACATTCTGCGACTACAGCCCGGTCCCCGTATGTCTTGACAGGCCCTACCTCAATAGCTCACTAGGCTTGTACTTATAATATGGCACCGTCTCTCTTAAGGCACCATGCTTGACGGCCAAGACCTGGTGATACACATCGCCACATTGTTATGCCTCCTCAAATACTCGGATCCTGCAAGAACACCACCTTCACCCGTAATATGCTGAATAGACTCAATTACCTGAAAGCACAACCGACACCATCCGTCAACACCTCCGTCAGCACGTGCCGACAATAGGACCTCGTCGGTATCACTTGATCCTGAATGGCAAACAGGAAGCCTTCAGTCTCGGTGAATGTGGTGCCCAGATCTCAGCGAGTGAGTTGACAGCTCCTTGTCTATAAGTGAATCATTATTATTATTATTATTATTATTATTATTATTATTATTATTATTATTATTATTGTTGTTGTTGTTGTTGTTGTTGTTGTTATTATTAATATTATTATTATTTATTATTATTATTACCATTATTATTATTATTCAGTTAGTGTTTATAGTGGCGCGAATGCCACAATTTAGCATCAAAATTCGATTGAGACAGTGTACTAACCTCGGTTTCGACAAGAATTTTTCAGTTAAAACTAATTGCAAACTTTATTGTCTTTCGTTTGTTTTGTTTTTTGCAACTTTATAGCAAACGGCTCCAACAATTTTCTTCAAACTTCATACACTAGTACACACACACATATATATACATATATATATATACATACACAATTTATATCCCTTTTAATTGAGTTTTAGAAAGTTCTGGACGGATAACGGAGACTATCCTCAGGCATTAGTCTGAGGTTATGTTTACACTGCTTTACAAGAAGGGGTGATAAAGAAGATCCCAATAATTAGTTATGGGGGAATTGCTATACTGAATAGCTGTTGTAAGTTTATCTAATACGATTATTCATCTACTATTTATTTTTCATCTACTATTAATGAATAACTCACTGTTTTAGCATTCTGAATAATGTCCTGCATCCGGATCTATTAGTTTCAGAAAATAAAGATCTTGCATATACTACCTTTAAGTTGGTTGTTAACACATATACCTGCAACAAACACAATATTATTTACGATATTTTTATCGACTTGTAGAATTTGCGTTTGATAATACTATCGTGGGCCATGATGAATTCTTTAGGAGGTGAAGGGGTCCAAGATTAAAATTATTAAATTAATTATAAACTTAAGCATGTCATGGCTGAGGCTTGAGTGTAAAATCTAACCAAGCTCAGAACACATTAAAAATCTACTTAATTGAAAAAATTGCGTTTAACTAGACTGATGCAGTTAGGTGTAGTTTTAATCACGCTTTATGTTTCTGAAATTCAAGTATGAGGTGTTAGACCTACAAACGGGAGCTTCTTTGGCATATAGGTTTCCTAATATTGCCGCTGGATACAATGCTGGAAATAGTAGCTATCTCGAAAGCAGTACGTCTGGCAGAAGAATTGGTAATGGAGGAATACTACAGTGATTTATTTTGAGACTCAAAGAAATACTTTCCAAAGAATTAAACAACCTGGGTGATGCAGGAAACCCTTTTATTACAGAAACAGCAACTGGTCTGGAGAATGCGTAGAACAGGGATACATCTGGTGTGGGTAAAAGGACATGCTAGAATCGTCGACAATCCACAAAAAAAAAAAAAAATCCATTTAATTTGGAGAATACATTTCCATTGCTAGTTTAGGGGATTTAGATAGATTTTTTTTAAGGAATCTTTGTTTGGGAGCAGTCAAGAACTGTACGAACACAATCTGATAAATGAAAGGTAGAAATTTGTTGTGGTGGTTGGTTCCGCAGAGCTGGAAAGCATCAGAGACATTTTCCGTGGTAGCCTGCTTCATTTTGGGGTCATCGACCGGTTTCGGGCGTTCGCCCATCTTCAGGATGCGTGTTTTAGACAGTGTGACAACACAGACTCGCACAGAGCAAACTTAGTTTCACACTCCTAGAGTTGACATAAATCTCCTAGAACATTTGTTGACATAAATCACCTAGAGTGACATAAATAGAAAAATCTTATATAAATTTAACTTTTCACTAGAGTGTGAAACTAAGTTTGCTCTGTGCGAGTCTGTGTTGTCACACTGTCTAAAAAACGCATCCTGAAGATGGGCGAACGCCCGAAACCGGTCGATGACCACAAAATGAAGCAGGCTACCACGGAAAATGTCTCTAAAGGTAGAAATTATGGCATACATCCTAAAAAATACTCATGAAGAATTTTTTGGTGTTTGATATTTGAGTTGATATATGACAGTTTTACACAAAGTTAATGTGATATAGGTTTAATCACAACTTTACGAAAGTGCATCTATATAAAATATAATTCACAAAGTGTTCTAAATGTAAATGCGCTATCGGAGATGATGGTGATATTGTTCATTTACTTTTTCTTTTTTTTTTGCTAATTAATTTTACCTTAGTGACATAAATAGAAAAATCTTATATAAATTTAACTTTTCTTTCAAAACAATATAATACCCTCTTATTTGCAGTTGGATTCCCAACCTAAAGAAGTATTTTTCTAGTCAATTTCCTCTTTTATGGGTCCTAAACCAAACAGTCTTTTTTTCCACTCTCTCATTCACTCACTCTTTTCTTACCCGAGTGTAGAGCCGGGTTGTATAGCGAAACGACAAGAGGGAAGGCGGTGGACTGGCGATGAAGAGTTACGGGCCTAAAGTAAAAGCTAGAGTGTGAGTTTTTCCACTTTGATAGTGATGGTGGCGTTTTGGGCGGTGGGGGGCGAACGAAGAGGCTGATTTTATACGTGCCTTAAATTGCCATTACCAGGGTAAAAGGAGTGTACGAGCGGACCTAAAGCATCTAATCTGATGAGTTTGCCCCCCTCCCTTACCGTTTCTTTTTTCTATATACACATACACACGCAAACGCGCCCAAACATATATATATATATAATTTAGATTGCCCAAATAAACGTTCTAAAAAGGTTTCTTTTTTTATAAGCTCTTCTTTTTTTTTTTAATATTGCAAAATTGTCCATCATTTTGTGAATATATATACTATTACAAGTAATAATAAGTTTTCACTAAATTATCTTTTAAAGTTTCTAAACTATTGAATTTTTTTTTTTTTATTACTGAACAGATCAGTAAATGTTACCTGGCTGACACTGAGCTAATCTTCACCCCTGCAATAATTATTATTATTTTTTACAAGCGTATGAAACAATAAAAGACCGAAAACTGTTAGAAGAAGAAGAGTCTTTATTTCAAAATAATTTCAAAATAACACAATACACTCTTTTGTGAAAATAAAAATACAAAAATAATGATAATGATAAACTAAAATAGATTGTAAATAGCTAATACAATAAAGACAACAACATGGTGAATGACCGTCCGTGGAATCTGTTTTGTATGAAATTATCATATTTACAAATTAAAATTTTTTTTTGATTTGTTATATCGGGTGTCCCAAAAGGTACTTTACAACTTCACAACGCAATAACTTGAATTGTAATTGATGTACAGAAACTAACTTTAGTTTATCTAATGCTCCATCTCATAAAGTTTTTTTCCTTGTTTAGTCCACTTCAATATGCGCACCTCTTGTGGCACGTACGATATCTAATCGGTATTCAACTTCCATCCACACTCGCCGTAACATGTGTTCATCAACAGTGGCAATGGCATCGGTGATTCTGTTCTTCAGATCGTTGATATCATTGACAGGAGTACGATAAACTTTGTCTTTAACGTAACCCCAGAGAAAAAAGTCTAAGGGTGTCATGTCAGGGGACCTAGGAGGCCAGGAAATAGGGCCACCTCTTCCAATCCAACGTTGCGGAAAGGTGGCGTCCAGGACCTCTCTCACGTTAAGAGCCCAATGTGGTGGTGCACTATCTTGCTGAAAAAAGACTGTTGGTTGTCGATCAGCTAATTGAGGTATCAGATACATCTGCAGCATGTCAAGGTAATTGGTACCATTAACTGTGTTTTCTGCAAAAAAGAATGGTCCAATAATGCGATCAATCATGACACAACACCACACATTAACTTTGGGGCTATCACGCACCACTTCTCTCAAAGCATGTGGGTTTACTGACCCCCAGATGCGGACATTGTGTGTATTGACTCTTCCACACACATGAAAAGTCGATTCATCGGAGAAAGCCACATTATTAAGGAAATTGTTATCCTCTTCCACACGTGTCAGAATTTCCACAGCAAATTGCATGCGCTTCGGTCTATCATTTGGCTCAAGTGCCTGCAGTAATTGCAGACGATATGGGTACAACTGAAGACGTTTTCGGAGTACCCTGTGCACTGTTGTGCGAGGGATTTGCAGTTCCTGTGAGGCCCTTCGAATCGACTTCTGTGGCGAACGCTGGAAAGCTACACGTATGCGTTCGACGTCTGCATCACTCGTTCCGGGCCGGCCAGTATGAGGCTTTACATCAACACAGCCTGTCTCCATGAAGTTGTTGTACCACTTTCTTATTGATGGTCGAGAGGGTGGATTCTTGTTAAATCGTGTCCTGAAGTTTCTCTGTGTCTGAATGTCAGATCTGGTTTCAATAAACCACTTCACACATTGTGCCTTTTCTTGTGGGGATGCCATTATTCTTATTCTTGTTTCCTGTTATCTGAAACACGAGGGAAAAAAACTTTATGAGATGGAGCATTAGATAAACTAAAGTTATTTTCTATACATCAATTACGATTCAAGTTATTGCATTGTAAAGTTGTAAAGTACCTTTTGGGACAACCTATATAATTAGTAAGATATAGAACATTTTTGTTCTCAATCAAAATTATTGTTCTGACATTAACATTTAAAAAGAGTTTTATTTAAAATTATTTCACTTGTTTTTTACCCCTGACTTTACTGTTTTTATTAATTAAATTTACAAATAACGATTAATTGTATTTATATATATATACATTTTTCCTCTCTCTCTTTTTCCTTTTAAACAAAAAATAAAAATAAATAACATAAATAATTTTTTCTTTATTTACTGAGAAAGGATTCAGGTAGTTAATACTTCACCTAGATAGCGATACTCGATGGGCATACGCCGCTTTACAATATCCTTCTAGCGCAACCCGATCTTTACCGTTCAGGTATTCTATTAACCTTTTTTTACAGACCGACGAGGATCCAAACCAAACCCGGCGAATTTCGCCCAATGCTGGGCAGACCGCCAGAAAATGGTACAGATCCTCATTCTGTTCTTGATCGCATAATGTACACTCCAGGTCGCTCGACTTAAAAAATTTATATCTTAACGGCAAGAGATCACTTCTAATTTTAAATAACCACCTAATCGTATGGAGTGATTAATCGTCTCTTATATACATTTTATCTACATACATACATACATACATAATCCGTCCTCTTCTACCGCCTAGACAGTGTAGAGGCCTTGCATATACTTTTCCATTCGTCCCTGTTCCTGGCGAGTTCCTTTCCTTTTCGCCATTCTATTCCTTTTTCCTGTAGGCTTTCCCGTATTTCTTCTTCCCAAGTTCTTCTAGGGCGACCTCGACGTCTTTTCCCTTCTGTTCTTGCCTCGTATACTAATTTGGCAACTCTATTGTTCTTAATTCTCATAAGATGTCCGTGCCAGCGGAGTTAGTTTCTTTTTATTATATCTATGGAAGGTTCTACACCTATATCTTTCCTCACTGTTATATTTCTTATCCTATCTCTTCTCGTCTTCCCCAAAATCTTCCTTAAATATCGCATTTCCATCGCTTGGATTTTGCTCTCTAACTTTTTTGATAGGGTCCACGATTCACTTGAGTAGGATATGATTGGTAAAAATACCGTTTTGTACACAGTGACCTTGGCCCGCATAGAGACTTCCTTCTTCCCTATGAAGCTGTTTCTGATTGCGTGAAAAAATCTTCCTGCCGCACCTATTCTTTCTTTTATTTCATCTTCCATTCTTCCTTCTTCATTTAGGTGGGCACCTAGATACTTGAAATTTTTCACCTGCTCCAGCACAGTTCCTTTAACTTTTATCTGTAGTCTCTTTCCTCTTTCACCAATTACCATAGTTTTAGATTTATCCACATTTATTTCCATTTTCTTTTTTGCCAACTCCTCTGTCAGGACTTTCATGTTAAACTGGAGATTCTTACCCGAGTCCGCTGCCAACAAAATATCATCGGCGTATGCCAGGATGCTGAACCCTATCCGCTGGAGGTTCCTGTATCCAATATTGGATGCTGAAAAAGCTGCATATTGGATACATTTTATCTGACAGGTTATATTGTAATTTTTTATAAAATGGATGGGTGCTACTTTCTATTATTTTCGACTGAATATTATTATCAAATTCGCGTTGTAAACAATGCATAAGAGTACAAAACATATTTTTCCACAAATCTATATTATTACTTATATTTAAATTTATAACTGTATTAATATTAAATTTTGAGATATAGGTTTTAATTTCTGAGAACCAAAAAATATTTTTCCTAATTATTTCCGGAGCCAAAATTTTGGGATATCTATTGTCAGGGAGTTCAAGAATTCTTAAAAAAAAATTGTAATGAAGCTTTAATGTGTACAGAAAAATTGGAGACAGTTTGGTTTCAAAGTGACTAAACTCTGAAGGCGTATATTTTGGGCATCTGAATAATTTTTTTTATAAAAAAGTATAAAAGTCTCTCCACTTCGTCATACTTATTCCAACCCCAGGCCTGTGCCGCATAACAGATCATAGATCTGCTAACAGTATTAAAAATGCGAAGTTTTGTGAAAATTGTTAGGAAATTCAAAGGTAAACCCAAGGATTACCTTGGTAATAAAGTAAATTAAAAGATGATTTTTTTGTGCGAACAACATAATTTTATGATCATAATTTATGATCTATGAGCAGCTAAGAGAATTGCACAGACGAGGAAGAATTGTAGTATTTCTTTGGATTCCAAGTCACGTTGGGATTGAAGGGAACGAGAAGGCAGACGAAGCAGCGAGAGCCGCTGCTTCATAAAGACCGGATCTGAATATACGAATCCGACCAGAGGACCTGAAATGTTTCGTAAAGAAAGTTATGAATGAAAAATGGCAAAAGAATTGAGAAACTACAGAAGCCAAATTAAAGGCAGTGTTGCCTACAACAGTAGGAAGAAGGAAAACTGAGGCCTTAACAAGAAGAGAAGGGATGATATTGACGAGATTGAGAATAGGCCACACTCGTCTCACACACTCCTATTTATTGCAAGGGGAAAATCAAAAACAGTGCCCAAGATGTCAATCACGCCTCACAGTGAAACATATTCTTGAGGAATGCCCCCGGCTGCAGGGCTACCGAGATACAGTAGGTTTGCCTAATAACATGGTAGATTTGTTAGGACCAGGAGTAAAATATAAATATCAACTGTTTAATTATTTAAAATCTTTAGATATTTACTTTAACATTTAGTTTTTGGTTTGTATATTGTTATATATTGTTTTTATTGTTATATATATTGTCTTTTATTTAGATGTAAGAGGAACGGGGTGCGAAGAATATAGAGTATTCCACCCCAATGGTGGTAGCTATGCATAAATGTGTGTAAATGGTGTTTATTGTGGGATGAATGTATTTATGGAATGAGTGTGTTTATTTGTGTGACTCTCGTATGATAGAAATGTGTGGTTGTGTGGTTGAATGCCAAAGGCACTTTGTGAGGGCGCTAATGACCCTGGCAGTTGATGCGCAAAAAAAACAAAAAAAAAACAACATAATTTTCTAATTTTCTATAGTATCAATTGTCATTAAACAACATTTAATTTGTATTGTTAAGTAAATATTTTGTTGTTAATTGCAATATATATCGATCGTGCTGAATATGATACATCAGTCCGTTATATGAACGGGCGTATTTTTAAATATTCTCCATTCAAAATTAATTATTCTTACCTTCAAATATAGTTCCTGATTAAATTTTTTTTTTGTATAATTATATTTATAGCTATAGCTTGAAACTAGAGCATGCACAGTATTATTCATAACATTATATTTTTTATTAAGTTAATTAATTTTAGTAAACGATACTTGTTTTCAGAGTCTATTTTGAATAGATACTATATTTTAATGTAAATTTATTATATATAGGATTTTTCTTCTTTTTGAATGACTTTCTATTCCCAATATTACTTTCTCTTATTCCCAATATTACTTTCTCTTATTTCCGTGTCAAATTTTCGATTTCGAGTTTTCACCGGAAATATCCGTTTTGAGGTCCCCTGAGTCCAAAAAAAGTGGTTTTTAGTAAATAGTCTTTGTGTCTATGTGTAAGTGAACAGCATAGCTCTAAAACAAAAAGCCGTAGTTAAGTTGAAACTTGATATTCCGTTTAGGTATCACCATAGAATCTGACAGTACGTTATCTGTCAAAATTTCTCTACTTGAAGTATCGCTTTACTAGTTAGTTTTCTTACTTTTTTGCGATTTTCTCAAAAATGGCTCAAACGATTTTCTCTAAACTTGGCTTATCAACTACAAATACAAAGAGCTATAACTTTTATTTGAAACATTTCTCTGGGAAAATTCATATAAGGGCACTTTTGGGGGAGAGATGGGTTAGGTTTTTCCTCCAAAGTGCTATTTCAGTTTATTATGCAATTCTGTTATCTAAATAATATTAAATAGAATTAAATGTGTTGTTGAAATTCTGAGTTTGAAAAATATCGGATGACCGGAAGTGTGCGTTTTTACTGAAATATATTTTTCAGTTCTCTGGTATTTTCTCGAAAACAGCTACGACGATTTTCTTCAAAACTAAGCATGAGAACTACACATATAAAGAGTTGCAACTTTTATTTGTAACATTTCCCCTGGTGAAGTCATTTAAGGGGGCTTTTGGGAGAAGAGTGGGGTTATATTTTTCTCTAAAGTGCTATCATACTTGATTATACAATTCTACCATCCAAACAAAAATAATTAGAAATAAATAGATGGCCAAAATTCTGAGTTTCAAGAAAATTAGTAAACTGGAAGTGCGCTTTTACTGAACAGTTTTTTTTTTTTCAGTTTTCGACGAACTCCAACGAATTTCATCAAATTTGGTACACAAACTATAAAATTTGTCAATTACAATTTTGAAAACTGGAATAAGTGAAATTTGTGTGAGTGTTTCACACCAGATTTTTTTTTTTTATATTGTCAAAATTATATTATATATAAAATACATGAAAATTACATATAAATTTATATGAAAATATTACCAATTTCAAAACAGACTTAGGTATTACAGTAATATTTATTGCATCATAATTAACATTTTAAAAAAAAGTTGCAGATCATGAGGAGCGGTCAATCAAAATACACTTTTTTTTTAAGATTATCCGACGTTTTGACAAATTTATTGTCTTCTTCCGGGATAAAAATATACCGAAATAAATATTTTCAACGATCTGTTTAACATGCATCAAAATAGAAAGTTATCTATTACATATACATATTAGATAGACCATTCGGTGGGCTGTACCACCAATACCGTACAGCAGCCAATTTCATTGACTTATTGTAACATACATATGCATATTACATATTACTGTACATAATTAGTTTCAGTGAACAATAATATAGCTACATACATAATTTTGTACAGAAAACTAAACAGTAACTATTTTTAAAAGTAAGAATAATTAATTTTCAAATAGTTTAAAGTTCTATTGTTACAAAACAACATATATTTTATAGAGATTTTAACATCTTTATCTAAATATAGCCTTGATGGTGGTTAAGAAGTTGGTCGAATGTTCGAAACAATTAATTAAAATATTTGTTCACCTGCTAATCTCTCATCAAAAATGAAAAACAAGAAATTATTTTTTCATATCAATCAGACAAGTTCACACAATAATAATATTATTATCATTATTAATGAATAACATATCGCGTCATAGTTAAAAATATAATGTCGTACTTAAGTGTAGTATACATAAGAAAAATATATTGGCAATCTGACTTATAATAAATTAACAGAATAAAATACAACCTTTACTGTAGCTTTCAGAATAATTTTCGTTTAACTCTTAAACCAGGCCTAACTGCAAGCTGGCATTTAACCACAACCCAGGAAAGCTGATACAAAAAGAAATTAAAATACATGAGAAAAGAATGTGAACTGAGGAATGAGTAATATAAATTCTGTAAAGTAGAATATAATAGAAGCGATTAAGAGCGCACATGGAACCATGAGGCAGTTTTATTATTCAGAAATAAGAGGGTGAAACTTCTCTATGTTCTTGCGGCAGGTATTTTTATTGAACTCCAACTCCAGCGCCTTAGTACTCGCTATACAGCTGTTATTGATGGTTCAGAAGGGGGCAACTTAGAAAGACGGATTTCAGAACTCAGCGCTATCACGACTATCAAATGTGAAGATGCTCAGCTGCGATCTGAAAGCTAGTGAAAATTTTTCCTATCCTCTGTTTGGGATGCTATATATATTTTGTAAATGTACCTGAATTTCTCGCAACCAATTTGGTTGCGGGTCGCTACGAAGGTGTCCACAACTGCCTCACTATAAAGTGTTACTTTTTTTTTTCTTTTTTTTTTTTACAATTGTCAAATGTATAACAATTTGCATGTCTACATAGATATCTAAATCATGAAAAAAGGAATTAATTCCTGTTAATTGAAGGCGGAGGTATTGCTAGAGGCAAGTTTCCTAAATGTGCCTTGCAATCCAACACAACTCTTTGATTCTGAACACTACTAAACAAGCGGCCTATCCGGGAACATAACCCAGTTTTGGTCACTGCTTAGCGTAAAACAATCTGGATGAATTCCACGTATTGTGAACCTTGGTTAAATTGTTACAAGCTAAATATCCGGAGCATTTTTGGCACTGCGTCTCCATTTGAGGAGATCTCCGGAAATGAATTCATTAGTTCCAAATATATGGAAATACTTTTTTGTAAAAATCGTCATTTACAGGGGAGGGACGAATAGTCGGCGGGGAACTTAACCACCTGAGACCTCTTCCGGTTGAGAGCCAACTCTTCCGGGATTAATATATCATTCTGGTCATTACAGGATGAAATTGTTAATTTGCAACATATCCAGCGCCAGCTGTAGGGACGGGCAACCCAAACATTTGTCCGGGGCGCCATTTTGGCTGTATGAGAAAAATATTGATGCGTTAAATACTCAATTAACAGAAAATTTCACTTATCAATTTTTTTGTTCGCTAAAAAATTACAGTGCGTAGCGTATTTATATGGTTCATGTCTAAAAGCTAAAATTTTTACACTATTATTGAAAAATTAACGCAGAATTTGTAAAGGACGATGCTTGAACTTGTTTGAACATGCATATAATTCTGTGAACAGAATAGCATTTAGCACACGCGCAGAGCGCCGCTTCAGCTTGTACTAGTACATGCATAGACTTGCTTAAAAAAAATATGTATATATAGGGTGTCCCAAGCTATATGGATAACGACTTTTTCTCGGAAACTAAGATAGCTAGAAAGAAACTAAAAAATACGTGTACCCGTAGTTTTTTGTTAGAAAACCAAATTTAATTTGCAAATTTGTTTTGGTGTTTCCAGAAGCGAGATACAGGCACCAACTTCATTTTTCAAATGGGGAGGTGTGGTTTTTATTTAAGAAATAGAATCCTTTATTTTTTGTAAGAAAAATTTACTTGAAGGGTTTTTCTTTGAGCGATATTTTACAAGTTATGAATGAAAACATGATTCCTATAAGAAATTTTAAAATGATATTATAACGGTTTTTTGATTGAATAAGAAGAAAAGTACTATTTTATTATAAATTTTACTCCTCATTAATTACAGATCTTACTCGAATTGGCCTCCACCATTAGAGATGTATTTCTTTGGTCGTAAGGTACAATTGGCAGGAAAAAGCATGTGTATGCATCTCTAATGGTGGGGGGCCAGTTCGAGCAAGATCTGTAATTAATGAGGAGTAAAATTTATAATAAAATAGTACTTTTCTTCTTATTCAATCAAAAAACCGTTATAATATCATTTTGAAATTTCTTATAAGAATCATGTTTTCATTCATAACTTGTAAAATATCACTCACAGAAAAAAACCGTTCAAGTAAATTTTTCTTACAAAAAATAGAGGAATCTATTTCTTAAATAAAAACCACACCTCCTCATTTGAAAAAATGAAGTTGGTGCATATATCTCGCTACTGGAAGCACCAAAACAAATTTGCAAATTAAATTTGATTTCTAACAAAAAACTACGGGGGACACGTATTTTTTAGTTTTTTTTTCTAGCTATCTTAGTTTCCGAGAAAAAGTCGTTATCCATACACCTTGGGACACCCTGTATATATATATATATATATATATATATATATATACTTCTTAAAGGGCTGCAATTTGTCTTTGTAACCCTACAGCAGGCGCTAAACATGTCAAAGTTTCTACGACTAATTTATGCCATGGGATAGCTAAGTTCCATACTTATTTTACATTTATACCAGTGCCTTACACGACGAATAAAGGTATGGTTCAAGATCTATGTGTGAGGAACAGCCACTACACAGATACATCAAAAACCTCGAGAGCTCTACATGCGACAGGCGATTGATTATCATCCTCTTTCAGGCATTTATTATTCTCGCGCAACTCTTTTATAAAATCATATTCTGTCGTAATTAGTTGCAGATAACCACATTGAAAGAGTCTCCTATTTTGACTTTCTTCCGATTCTCTATATTATTTTTATGAAAAATGCTACTGCAACTGATGCTAGAAAATATTCAGGAACTAAAAATCATTTCACAGGATATATTTAGAAAGGATCAAAACTAACAATCTTTTTTTTTTTTTGCAAATAAAAGCTTAAAAAGCTGCACAGAGCAGGTAAGGTTCGTGTACACTGGTAGATAACCGCCCAACAATCTTCCAAAAAACAGCTGACTAAACAGTTCTGAAAGGAAATCATCATCAGACTGGCTATAGTTTTCAGGCAGTGTTCCGCAAAGGTTTTTATTCAATATCTACTATTTACAGCCAGTATGTTGTCTGCTACAATATTCTCCAAATTGCCCTAGAGAATTAAATCTTTTATAAAGGACCAATTAAATGTATACACATACAAAGAAATGTATGTAAAAAAAAAAAAGTCTATGACCAAAAAAAACAAAATATGACCGATAATAATTTTCAAATTTGCATTTGTTCAAATATGTGCGCAAGCATCTCTGTAAGCTACAGTGTGATTTTCAGTTTATAATTTACACATAAGGCTGTTAAACAAATATAATTTTCGTTTACATATACAGTAACAATGTTACCAACGAGGATCAAGTTTGTTGTAAATATCTCTACCATTTATTATAAATATAACTTAATAATCGTAATTGAATATACTTTATTGATTTTTCTCCGTATTTTAAATAGTGTTCTCAATTTAATTAAACACATTTACAAAATTGAACTAGAGGTAAATATTCCAGGCATATTTCAAATTAACAGTTATTTGCAGAGTATTCATTTTTATTGAGGGCGCTATCTTTCAATATACTTAATTAATTAATTGACCTTTCAGATAGGAATCTCCAATTAATGGGCCAACATAAA
Source organism: Triatoma infestans (assembly GCA_011037195.1). Taxonomy (NCBI): domain Eukaryota; kingdom Metazoa; phylum Arthropoda; class Insecta; order Hemiptera; family Reduviidae; genus Triatoma; species Triatoma infestans. Next base: position 88,688 of record JAAEAF010003000.1, read on the forward strand.
ACTTTTTTTCTTTTTTTTTTTTTTGGTAACAAAACCAATTTTATACTTTTTTTTATGACCCATTGATTACAAAAAGTAAGGTCATTCGTCCACGAAATTAAATACAATCAGTTAACGATCAAAATGTCAGGTCGATAAATCGCTGAAATTCAAACAAAGCTGTCACATTGAGAAGTATTGCAAGAACAGTCTAAATCATATATTTTGTCTATATTTGAAAACTATTTTTGTGCCTAAACTTTTTAGGCATGTAGTGTTTAAGTACGTAAACTGTATTATACGTTATTAGGTGCCAGAAGTGAGGAACAATATCAAAGATATCACAAAATCTGGGTACTCAGTTTTTACAAGAAATTTAGCATAGTGAATTTAATTAACATCGCATGTGATTACCATTGTTTCTCGGAGCATGCACATGCAAATAAAATAATAAAAAAATTGCTTTACGCTTCCAATATACATTTTATTCTTTTTTTAATTAATTTTTTTTATTTTTTAAAGAACAATGTGTTTTCTTTTCTATTCTATTTATCTAAGTAATTTTGCAAAAACTTCATTTTGCAGTAATTTTTCTTTTGTGCGGTCAAAAACTTGTGCCTTTATAACAAGTTACTAAAGCGGCTTCTCTGGATAGTGAGCTTCGTGTATGCGCTTTACAAACTGTTCACTCGCGTTTCCCGGAGGTTAGATGGTTGCACAAATACACAGATGGTTCATAAAACCCGGGAAGCGGTGAGACCGGGGCAGGATACAACTCGCGTCTTCTCCTGGCAAGTATGCCAGTTGATGTTTCGTTAGGTAACTCTGACGGAGCGGTAGCTGCAACTGAAAGGGTGGCATTATGTCTCCTTGGTAAGCCATCTTTCTTGTGGATTCGCAAGCGGCAGTTATTGCCATATGCGGAAACACTCCAACCGTTACCCGCGTGTTACTCGCTGCAGAGGTTTACTCTCAGAGCTAAACCACAAAGGTGTCAACTGAGTACCCAGTCACTTCGGGCTAGAAAGGAATGAGAAGGTGGATATCCTGGCTTATTAAAGGGGTGCGAATGAAGAGCATGCTTAGTTGAAAGCTCTCTTAGTCAGACAAAGGGCGAATCGAGTCGGCAATCAAGCGCAGCAGCGTCGAGCGATATAGGGCCCTTGCAGAAGGAAAGAAAATGGCAGCAGCTGGCAGACAGAGCTCTTCCCAGCAATATGCCTCGCCATGTAGGAGTTGCAGCGTTTCGTCTGGTGATCGGCCACGACTATCTGCAAGCGTTCTTATATAGGATTGGCGTGGTTGAGAATAGGAAGGGAAATAGGCTACAGACCCACCTGGAAGTTTGCGCAGCCTTAAAGGATGTCCGCGACTCCGCCTACCAGTAAGGTTGTGCAATTCAACAGCATGCGGAAGCAGCACGACACCGCATGGCAACGCTGCTACGGGTGGGCATTGGATACAAAAAAAAAAAGACTCTAGTCTATGTAATTCTGCAAAAACTTCATTTGCAATCATTAGACATCATCGCAAATGAACTATTAGACATAACGCACAAAACTATCGCTGCAGAGGTTTACTCTCAGACCTAAACCACAAAGGTGTCAACTGAGTACCCAGTCTCTTCGGGCTAGAAAGGAATGAGAAGGCGGATATCCTGGCTTAAAGGGGTGCGAATAAAGAGCATGCCTAGTTGAAAGCTCTCTTAAGTCAGACAAAGGGCGAATCGAGTCGGCGATCAAGCGCAGCAGCGTCGAGCGATATAGGGCAGCCGAATTTAAAAAACTTTCATATAAACAAGCATCCTTATTGAAAAAGCTCTCATAAACCATGATCTGGAAAGTGGTATAATTGAACCAATACTAGTCACACCCAGTGTTACTTGTAAAAACAAAAATAAATCCGGAAAGGGTACATTTCATAGAAACATTAAATACCCAGTTATGAAAACAACAATGGTAAGTGGTTTATCATTGTTACTTAAACGCTAACATAACATCAGAAATTTACCAGATATTTACACTGCATGACTTTTGTATACTTCTTAATAAATATTACGCAACAAAAACATTTATTAAACAACAAATTGCTCACTTGACCTTTTGTCTACAAAAAACACACCAGATACTTACCAATGATAAATGCTTTACCAATAATATTTTGGCGATATATTTCTCACACGCTGGTACATTATTTCTTTTCTTCTTTTTTAATGGAGTAAATAACCTTATTGGGATAGTTTCAATGACAATTACAGAGGGTTATATCTATAAACATGTGATGTGAATGACAAATCGTTTCCATTTAAATCTCACTTGTTCCACTATATTACTTACCTTAAATAGCACTCAATTAAAAATGTTTATGATTCAATAGAAGGTGCTAAGAAAATGAAGCAAAAATACTAAAAAGAATGGGATATATTGATAAACGTAACTCAAAAGGCATGAAGCTCAAAGTTGGCATTCGAAATATGCGTCGAAGAGAAACCGATATATATTGATCTTATGTTATCAGTTCTAAAATGGTATGGGAACGCCTAGGTAAGCTCAATGACCTAGGCAGAAGAAATAAAGTTACTCTATATTGGGTGCCGGGACATGGAAGGCAATGCTGTCATTCAAAGAAGTAGTCTGGGCCGTTACCAGATAGGGGAGGAGGAAATACCCACCCTAAAATCTTCCAGGATTTTGGGATTTCTTATGGAGCTCAACCTCGAGAAGGTGCTGTAGATGAGCCAGAGGAATCAAAGATCCAAAATACTGGGCAATAGATATTGGAGGCAATAGAACAAAAATAATGGTCGCAGTACAGAACACTCAAAAAAAAAAAAAAATCCTATATTAAAGTATTATTTCAGTTTTGCGATTTTTTCAAAAATTCCAACATACTTTTCTTTAACTTTGTTGTCAGCTTATCACCAATGTAGATCTAGATGATAAATTATTCCAATTATTCTAGTAACGGTTGGCGATTTGGAGTTTTGACGTTTGGCCACTCATAAATGTTACATCACAATATTTATTGTTCAGTTTCCTAATTTATAAGAATATATTAATAAACAGTATAGAAAATATGTCTCACATAACCCAATAATCATTGTAAATACTGTTAGTAAAAAAATCAAAATTCCAAATTATTTTCTAGTAATGCAGATAAAGTAATTTACCAACCTTACTTATACTGTTAGAAAAAGCTAGGAAAACATAGAAATTCATTTTGGGATCATCGACTTCCATCAACAGGAAGCCTTATAAACAGTATGATAACACAGACTTGCACATCGTATCTATGTGTAATTAGGCTTAGCATGCTTACGAGGCATTGTAGGAGTCAAGGGGGCACCTGAAGAAGCTGGACCTAGAACAAGATAACACCTGCAGATTTTTAGGGAAAATGGAAGAAACTCAATACTCCTCCCATGGGACTGCAACGCTATTATCCAGAGAAGATTCGGAAGCCAAGGTAGTTACCAGCTGTTAAAGGAAAATACCCTTGTATTGGAATGAGATGTCTTGAATAGGGAGTTGAAGTGATGAATAGGTGATTGTTAGTTAGAGAGTTGTTACTCGAAATACGAACTACTGAATTACGAAAATAGACTATATTTTAACAATTAATTTAAAGTGTTTGAAATTAGATGAACTAAGATGCACAACTATAAATGAATTATGAAATGATTAATAAATATTAAAAATTTAATGTTTAAACCTTGAATAGGGACGCGCTCGCGATGTGTTAAACTTAACTGCTTGAACTGACGTGAACTGCTGTCTGACTCTGAATACTCGTAACTGATCTGATACTGATCCCCTCCTCCAGTGGAACGACGTTTATATCGGTATCACTCAAACATTGGCTAGTGTGTAAATACGAGCCACACTAAGACATCTCTTGAAGTATGTTGACCCTAGGTAGGTCGGTGACCAGGTGGCGACAGATGGTGGCCAGTCGGTGGTTAACAAAGACTGTTTGTTAATAGATGGTAGCCAGGTGGCCTCTTGAGTGTTCACTGACCCTTGTATGAAGGGTATATAGGCCAGGTGGCCTCTGTATAGTGACCGTATAATGACCCCTGTTTGAAAGGGTTTAGCGGCGTTTCTTTGGCTGTGTATTGACCCTTGTTTGAAAGGGTTTTTGTTTGCCGCGGTTCTTGACCTGCAGATAGCGGCTGGCTAGAACCACTAGTTATAATTTTTAGATTTATAATTTATATCTTTTTCCTTCTTGCTATCACATTACACCCTCCTTAAAAACTTCGCAGACCTTGAGATTTCTCAAAGATATTAATCTGGAAGCGGTGCTTTAGTAGAGTGAGTGGTTTCATCCTACCACCAATGTGGGGTGGCACAAAAGGCTTCCTTTGGTTACATTGCATTGTACGAAAAAAAAACTGTGTAAATTATTTGTGTAAACCTAACTTGCTCTGTACAAGTCTGAATTATCACGCTGTTTATTAAGACATTCTGATCACGGTCAAACGCCCGAAACTGGTAGATAACCACATAATAAAGCAGGATATCATGGAAAAAAATCTATTATTACTTATATTGTTTAATGTTCCTTAATTTGAATATTAATATACTGAAAAATATCGTTGATCAATCATTACTGAAAAAAAATCTGGTGTGAAACACTCACACAACTTTCTCTTACTCCTGTTCTCAAAATTATAATTGACAGTTTGTGTACCAAATTTAATGAAATTCGTCGAAAACTGAAAAAACTGTCCAGTAAAAGCGCACTTCCTGTTCACTAATTTTCATGAAACTATTAATCTATTAATCTATTAATTTCTAATTAATTTTATTTGGATGATAGAATTGTAAAATCAACTACGATAGCACTTTAGAGAAAAACATAACCCCACTCCTCCCCTAAAAGTGCCCTTAAATGAATTTTCCCAGAGAAATGTATTAAATAAAAGTGGTAGATCTTTGATGTTTACTTTACATGGGAATTGTCAAGGTAATCGTCGTAGACATTTTTGAGAAAAACGCGTAAAGTGAAAAACACATTTACTAAAGTGGTAATGTAAAAGCACTTCCGGTTATCCGATTTTTTGAAACTCGAAATTTCAACAACATATTCAATTCTAATTAACATTATTTAGGTGGTAGAATTGTTTGATAAACTGAAATAGCACTTTAGATGAAAACCTAACACCACCCTTCCCCCCCATAACTGCCCTTCAATGAATTTTCCCAGAGAAACATGTCAAATAATAGCTGTAGCTCTTTGTATGTCTAGTTCATAGACCAAGTTTAAAGAAAATCGTCGGAGCCATTTTTGAGAAAAACACAAAAAAGTAAAAAAAAAACAACAACTAAAGTGGTACTTTCGGTTGAGGAATTTTGACAGATGACCCACTGTGTCAGATGCCATGGTGATACCTAAACGGAATATCAAGTTTCAACTTTCTACGGTTTTTTGTTTTTGAGCTATGCTGTTCACATACACATACATACACACACACACACACACACACACACACACAGACCATTTGGTAAAAACCAGTTTTTTGGACTCAGGGGGCCTCAAAACGGATATTTCTTGTGAAAAGTCGATATCGAAAATTTGACACGATTACAATACTTCCTCTTACTAAGGAGTAAGAGAAAGTAATAAAATTAATATTTGTTTTAGAGCATAATTCTGAAATATGTAGATATATATATATTTTTTTCTTTGCTTTTTTTAAGGTTTCATGGATAAGGCGGAGAGATGCTCATATCCTGACAGTGGACAGATATACATTCATAGCTGACGACAGATTCCAAGCATTTCTCGTGGAAGCGACTGATACTTGGACGTTGCAGATCAAATATGTCCAAGCGAGAGATGGTGGTCAATATGAATGTCAAGTGAGCACTGAACCAAAAATGAGTCATTTCATTACGCTGAACGTTGTCGGTAAGTGGGTGTTCCTTTTTTTTTAAAAAAAAAAATAAATACTATTAAATTTTATAAATAAACAAACAAACAAAAATAACGTAACTCTGTTCACAAAAGAGTATAATTAATACTAATAGCATTAATTTTGTTTTTTAGTGGTATACTATGCTAAATATACATAAAATAACAAGGGCAGTAGAAGTAAAACTTCAAAGAAATTATTGTAGGGGCGGAAAATCGAATGTATTTATTTCTCCCTCCCAATTTTGATTTTTAAAAATACTTCTTAAAAATAAAGTAAAAAGCTTAAGATTTTTATTTAAACAAACAAGAAAAGGTAAAGACGTAATATTTCCTACAACTTTCCTTGATTATAACGAAAATATTTACCAGAATTTTTCGATTTTTTCAGAACTCTAATTACTAGTGTAGCGATGCAAGTAAGATTTTTAACCTAAATTTTTAGGAGAACTCAATAGCTTGTTTATGGAGAAATTATGCAGTTTTTGTTTAGAGATCAGTTTGACTGTTAGTCGAAGTGAGGTTTGATACGAACTTAAGAAGTAGTTATTGGCTTGTTTGAAGAAGGTACTGTGCAGGAGCTGTTTAAGGTCTGCCCTTTGCCATAGTTGATCTATTCAGTGTGATATTGAAATTATATCAGTTCATTAATACCATGTCTCTATGAACCCGTACAAATTTACAACGATATTTTACCATTTATTATTAATAGGTTATTACTTTTTCTTTCTTTATTTTAAGAAGTACTAGAATAGAATAAAATCAAAACAGGGAGAGCACCTTACAGCCCACTACGGTTAATTTACGTTAACCCTGGCTCAGAGCGTATGCGATTAAGTGCTCACAACCAAGCCCCAAAGCCGCCTGAGAGGTGTGTTCGTATAGTCTGTCGTCGAGGCACAGTTGGGGATATCTCGAGCTTGTCAGGCTCTCGCAATAGCAAAAGAATGGAGTGAGTGGTCCATCCTCAGTCAAGCAAAATCTATAATTAAATATTAACCAGACCCAGTGGGCTTATGTTTCTTGAACCTACAGTGTACTATAGACCCTGCTTGAGAAGGTCTGTCATAAATTTCTGTGAGTGTCCCCTAATAAACTCTTCCATTTGCCATTAACCAGTGGCATTTCTCCACCAGGCTTCGATTTGCTACAAACCGAAAACGTCAAAACTGTTTTTTGTCATCACTTTGAGATCCCGCCGACAGTTTCCAGGCTTATAACGGATGTGTTAGATCCTTCTTGGGCAATTCTCCGCTCTCTTATTACCCGTATAAACTTCATACGCTGGCATCCAGGAGAAGGTGAGCTTATTGGAATTTTCCATTTTATTGAGAAATTATAATTCCTCATCATCTTAGAAATAACCGACTTTAATTGCAGCCTAGGCACAACTATCCTTCTCTTATGGAGATTAAGGAGATTTTAGAATCCCTTGTGAGTTTAGTTTATTGACTATATTCCACTCCCCCGTCCACCGATAATCTTAGAGCATAATCTCAGATAGAATCATCCGATATAGTGGTTCTCCGGTCAATTCTAATCCATCTGGTAATGCGGAATTTTTGAAGTCTGAAGAATACCCGAAGTTTTGAAACAGAACCATACGATCTGGTGTAGTGGAAGAACGAAATCGAAAAATAATAGTTTAGAGTTTAGAATATTTTATAGTATCCAAAATTGTATTTTTGTTAATATTTTATAATTATCTTAGAGCTGTGAATTTAACTTCAAAAAGAGTGTATTTTACTGTCAGGTACTGTAAATTCGGATCATTAAACAAAGGCACAAAATCCCGTTAGGGTAATTCTTTTGTATAAGAGAATTCCCCCGCGAGAGAGAGAGAGCAATTCCAAAGAAGAGAGTCTAACATTAGCTTTAAAAGAGTAAAGAGTAGATAGTCTAAACTCAGCCTTCAAACCATAAAGTCGTAACACTGCTTCCAAAGCCAGAACACTTCAGGAATCGCCCTCTTCAAATCAGTGCCTGTTATAAGTTAAAACATAAGAGTTTAGCATTTAATCTAGATTAATTAATTGATTTATACTTAATCGTTGTGATATTATAAAGCTATTTAAATTCAGTTAGAAAATATATTTATTTCATAATCAGTGGTGCATTCTTGATTACATTCTTATATTCTATCTCAAACAAACATACAAGCCCTTTTCGCTAAAACGCTCACGCCACAAGCTACCTACACACATCCACACCATGACATTACACTGGCATGCCCAGAATAATGTCCAATTCCATTTCACCATACACCTTTTGATAAGAAGAAGATGTTAGCTAATAATAGTCATATGCGTCTGTTTAAGCTAATGGAATCTCGCATGTAGATGTGTAACATTCCGAGAAATACTTCGAAAGCCGTAGCAACTCATGACTACGTTGGTGCTGAGATAGGTAAAACTCTCTGCACCCTAGTGAGAATATTTTAGTTCTCTCCTGCTGCGCCTTAGTCCTCGAATCCTCACAGGATTAATTGGTTAACATTACTATTAAGTTTTTATAAAAATTCTTAATTAATTAATTTTAATTTAAAAACAATGTTACACAGGATTATTCTAGAAATTTAAGAAAATTGTACAGTCGAAAATACTATAATAAAAGATGGAAACTAATATTTAAGAATAAACTTTTTTTTTTTTACAAATTAAATCACATTGCAAATATGAAACTAATACCTGCCTCAAAATAATTAGCAAATATCAAAAAATTGTTTACATAACTTACCTATGCTCAATTATTAGTGTTTATACTGTTTTATAATTTGGTCTTTTGACAATGGCTAGACAAACCAGCTATAATAAAAACTATATAATAGTTCTATAATAGGGTTGTTGAGGAGAGAAATTAGGTTTGATTAAATGAACGAGATATGCTGTCACTAATATAATGTAGCTAAGTTTCACTAACTGCACTGAACTTTATAATGAAAATGATAGAATGAATGGTGAGAGTAGAGATATGACATGATGCGACGACTGGTGTACAGTTGTATGGTTGTATATGATAGATCCCTTTAGATAGATTCCCACTGGCTTATATACACAGGTTCTCCCACTCTAGCCTGCCTAAGTCAGAGAGTAGTCTCTGTTAACCAGAGAGGGCCTCTCTTCTCTCTGCTGTGGCTGCATTCTCTTTGCTGTGGATGGGTGCTATTACAGTTCATTTACTATTATTTTCAGCATTATCTTTAATTTATCATATTCTTATGGTTCTCTACAATCAATATTTTTGTTTACTTTATTTTTTCTTCATCGTTACTTAACTTTGTTAGACTTCCTTATTATAATTACAATTCAATGCAACTAGATGAAGTTAAATCATCTTTCTTTATAGTTTTTTTTTTTTTGTGAAAAACTTTCTTTACACACAGATTTGTAATATTTTCAATTAGGAAACATTAACTCTATCCATTTTGCTTTCACATTGAATTCATTCAACGCTACAAGTGTGCAAGAACATTTACATCCTAAATTAAAAAATACTATATTTAGTTTTGATAACCTTTTATTTTGAGTAAATTTTTTATTATATCAGTTATTTTTTTAAAATAGACGAATATTTCTGTTAGGGTTCTTTATTGATTGATTGAGTGATTGATTTACAAATTATATAATACATATTTACAAAATATAAAAAAACGCTTTAGGCTACAATGCCTACATGCAATCAACAGCACAATCAAACAGAAACAATCAATCTGAATAGAAGGAAGAAAACATTGTTATAAGCTAAGGCAAAATAAAATCAAAAAACCTTGACTATTGTAACTACAATACTAAAGCAGAATATGCTTTACTCTTTTATGTTTATATTTTTTTTTTAATTTAAGTGATCTTAAATTATAATTGACAATATAATTAGGTGGTAGACTTGTGTGGAAATGTTAGCCACATCAAGAACAAGTGCGTATAATTAATTGGTGTTCATCTGGGATAGGAACCGATTATTCTCAAGCATTTGTTCTGTATTCTCTGTAATTTGTGGTAATTAGTGAATCAAGTATTCGACCAAACTGGGTCCGCATATATCGATAATACGGATCGAATGTAGAGAAAATAAATTAGGTTTTTATTTATAAAATTCAGATTTGAAGTACTACTTAGAGAGAAAATAGGCTACAGAGAATACCAAGAGATTTATTTCACACTGAATCAACATGTTTTGTAAATGTCACAGCTTTGAGTTAAATAAAACACTTCACAGGTATTTAACTTCCTTTTTCCAGGGGGAGATCAACACCATTGATTTTTTTTAAGAAATAATTAATAAAGGGTTTTCCACATGCAAAGACAATTATTTCAGTTTACATTTCATTAGGTTTTATTCTTCACTTGTAAAGTATTTAAAACTTTTTTCGAGTGCAATAGATAGGTGCCTGGCTATGGTATCTATTCTAAAAATAGGCTGAAGTAAATGCTGTATCGTCGGTGTAGTGTAAGGAACCTTTGGCTAAAGTTTGAGTTTCCTTAAGTCGCTTATAAAAATATTGAAATGTATAGGCTCCAAGACTGAGCCTTGGGGCACTCACTACAGCTGCAATTGATCTAAAGCCTGAAGTAGGATTTATCAATATTACGCACAGAATTTTTTGTATACTAAATAATTTTAGATCTATTTACAAATTGTAGATTTTTTTTTTTGCCAAATACAATTAAAAGCTTTTTCCACATCGATCAGCGGCCATCCCAGTTACTAAAAAAAGTTCTGAAAAAATTCGTTATACAATATTTTATTTTATTTTTTAATTTTTACTTTCTCTTACTCCTAGAGTAAGAAGAGGAAGTATTGTAATCGCGTCAAATTTTCGATATTGATTTTTCAACCTGAAATAACCATTTTGAGATCTCCTGAGTTGAAAAAAGAGGTTTTTAGAAAATGGTCTGTGTATGTGAACAGCATAGCACAAAACGAAAAATCGCTGAAAGTTCAAACTTGATATTCCATTTGGGTATTACCATGGGATCCGACAGTAGATTATCTGTGAAAATTGCTCAACCGGAAATACCACTTTACTGAATTTTTTTTTTTCTACTTTTTTTGCGATTTTTTCAAAAATAGCTCCAACAATTTTCTTGAAACTTGGTGTATCAGAAAGAACTACAATTTTTATTGAAATGTTCTCCAGGATATCATTTAAGAGTACTTTTGGGGGAGTGGTGGGGTTACGGCTTTCTCTAAAGTGCTATTTCAGTTTATTACACAATTCTACCATCTAAATAATATTAATTAGAATTAAATCTTCTTCTTCTTTAATGGCACTACGGTCCTCGAAGGACCTTGACCTCCTCAACCACTCGCTCCCATTCCTCTCTCACCAAAGCAACCCGTCTCCATCTTCTTACACCCAGACTCCTGACGTCCTCCTCTGCGCCTTCCAACCACCTTTTTCTCGGTCTTCCCCTCTTCCTTGCCCCTCCAGGGTGCCCCTCCAGCAATTTCCTTGGGAATCTTGTTTCCTCATCCTCACAACGTGCCCCAACCCATCTTAGCCTCCCTCTTTTTATTCAGCCTACCAAATTCTGCTCCTGGTACAGTTCTCTTAACTCCTCATTTTTCCTTATCCTGTACCTATCACCCTCCTTTACTGGGCCAAAGATTTTTCGGAGGATTTTTCTTTCCAAAGCGTTCAGCATTCTTTCATCTGTTTTGGTGAGCACCCATGTCTCACTGGCGTATGTGACAGTAGGCCTTAATATGGTTTTGTACACTGTCAATTTCGCCTCTCTTGACAGCTCTTTAAAACTGACCACTCTTCTCAGCGCCCAGAAACACCTACTGGCTGCCGTTATTCTTCCTTTTACCTCTTCACTCACATCAATTAAATATGTTGTTGAAATTCCGAGTGTGATTGGTTAACTGGAAGTTGTTTTTACTAGGAAGTATTATCAAATTTTCTGCTACTTTCTTTAAAACGACTCCAAATATTTTTCTTTAAACTTGGAATGTGAACTGCACATATAAAAAGCTACAACTTTTATTTGTAACATTTTTTCTGATAAAATCATTTAAGGGAGTTTTTGTGAGAAGGGAGGAGTTATGTTATTCTCTAAAGTACAGTCGTAGTTGATTATACAGACCTCCCATCCAAATAAAATTAATTAGAAACAAATAGATGGCCAAAATTCCGAGTTTCAAGAAAATTAGAAAAACTGGAAGTCCGTTTTTATTGAACAGTTTTTTTTTTAATTTTTGCCATTTTCTCCAAAATAAATACCGACAAATTTCATTAAATTTGGTATACTAACTATAAAATTTGTCAGTTACAATTTTGAAAATTGGAGTAAGAAAAAGTTGTGTGAGTGTATCACACCAGATTTTTTTTTTTTGTAATTAATTAGTTATATACAAAATAAAGAATTTAAAAAAATATATATATATATATAAAACTATAGTTTATTAGTACTTGAACAAATCTAGTGTGAACATACACAATTTACAGTTCTTATAGAGCTAAATGAAAAATTATCTCTAAATCTCCAATTTTGACTTTAGTTGCCTTTAATATTACGTAACTAGCAGACCCTATTGTTGACTGACATTTTAATGGATAAAGTAATGTCTCAGCTTTTTCGGGAAATTCTAAAAGAATTTTCTTGGCAAAAGTAGCAAATAAAAGGTTTAGTGTTCTTCAAAAGAGTAGTTAAACAAACCCATCAATGAAAATAGGAAAAATTAAATACACAACTTTCTCTTTCTCCTATTCTGAAAATTATAATTGAGACAAATTTTATAGTTTGTGTACAAAATTTAACGAAATTCGTCGAAAACTGAAAACAAAAAAAACTGTTCAGTAAAAGCGCAACTTCCGGTTTACTAAATTTCTTAAAACTCGGAATTTTGGCCATCTATTTATTTCTAAGTAATTTTGTTTGGATGATAGAATTGTATAATCAACTGTGATAGCACTTTAGAGAAAAACATAACCCCACCCCTCCCCTAAAAGTGCCCTTATATGAATTTTCTCAGAGAAATATATTTAAAAAAAGTTGAAGATCTTTGCATGTTTAGTTTATATAAGAAGTTTCAAAAAAATCGTGGGAGTTTTGAGAAAATTACAAAAAAGAGAATAAATCATTTAATAAAATGGTAAAGTAAACGTTCTTCCGGTTATCCGATTTTTTTTGAAAAATCTGAATTTCAGCAACATATTTAATTCTAATTAACATTATTTTGGTGGCAGAATTGTCTAATAAACTGAAATAGCACTTTTCATGGAAACTTAACCCCATCTCTTCCCCAAAAGTGCCCTTAAATGCATGTTTCCGGAGAAATGTTACAAATAAAAGTTGTAGCTCTTTGTATGTGTGGTTGATGTTCCAAGTTTAATGAAAATCGTTCGAGCCATTTTTGAGAAAATCGCAAAAAAATAAAAAACTCCAGCTAGTAAAATGATACTTCCGGTTGAGGAATTTTGACAGATAACGTACTGTCAGATCCCATGGTGATACCTAAACGGAATATCAAGTTTCAACTTTCTACGGTTTTTCGTTTTTGAGCTATGCTGTTCACATACGTACATATACACACGCACAGACAGACACACAGACCATGTGCTAAAAACCACTTTTTTTGGACTCAGGGGACCAGAAAACGGTAATTTCCATTGAAAACTCCATATCGAAAATTTGACACGGATTACAATACTTCCTCTTACCCTAGGAGTAAGAGAAAGTAAAAATGTTTAGTAAAGTCCTACTTCCGGGAAATCGATTTTCTTCTAGTATGAAAATTTAATGCCATATTTAAAGTCACTTTAACATTATACTTGTAAAAGTCCCATGTAATATCCTTTAGTGGCACTGTACAGGGAAGCCTAAGGTAACTTCCACCAAATGTGATAGATCTACCATATAGATGTGCGTGTAATAAACATATAAAGTTTGAAGAAAATCCCTCAACATGGGCTTCCTGTCTGTGGAGGTCATATTGCTGCCAACGCTTTTTATTTTTTACTTGGTTTTCAAAACGTCAGGACTTAAAATTATAATGAGATGTTTATACGGCAATGGCCAGAGGAGTTTTTTATGAAAAAAGATTTCTTTATTGCTCTACGTTTCTTCACTAACAATACTGCACAATAATATATCTTTTCTCCAATAAATTTTGCAGAGCTCCTGGAAGAAGGGCACACCAATGATACTCGAAACTTAGAGCAACAAAAAAAAAAAAACCTCCTCTGGTAACTCGCAAAGAAAATCTGGTAGTTCGAGAAACTCGCAAAAAAAACAACAACAGACAATCATTCAATAAAGTGGGTAACTTGTAATTCAGGCATTTTGACAAATCATTTTCCGCCGGAATCATGATGATATTCAGACTGAATATCAAAGATGAACTTGGTGGATTTATTTCAGTTTTAAGCTGTTCAATTCACAGGCACGCAAGAGTTTATGATATTGTTTTTTTTTTCATAAACGAAAAAAGTCGATACGGTACAAAAGAATAAAATTTATGAATAAGTAAAAATAGAAATGAAAGATTAAAAAAAATTGCAAAAATTTAATATTGAAAAAAAAATGACACCTTTTTTTTTTTTCTTCGAAAGCTGAAGCGGGATTCGAACTACGCTGCCACCAATATAATGGATGTGTTAGGTGGAGAGAATTTAAGTCTGGTTGATAATATAAGAAGAAGACTTGGTTAACACTGGTTACTAATAAGTAATATTTTAATTAAGTGATACAGACTGCCTGGACTTTACAATAGAGAAATGTTTTAATGTAGATTGGTATGAAAATGACACGTAGTAATTGGATGTATTGAACTGAATTCGACTGTATCGAACTGTGTTTCTATGGACTGTCCGTCGTTATATTTATACAGCTTCTCCCACTCCAGTCCGAAAGAGTGGTTGAGCTTCTCTTTGCTCTCTTTGGTTGCTGAGCTTCTCTTTGGTTGCTGTTACATGTTTAAACACACCATTTTCCAAAAAAAAGCAAAACTTTTGCAGACTCAGAGGACCTCAGAACATAAATTTCTGGTGGAAATTTTTTTTGTCTTTATGGACTGTATGTTTCAGACTCAGAGGACCTCAGAACATATATTTCTGGTGGAAATTTTTTTTGTCTTTATGGACTGTCCGTCGCTATATTCATACAGCTTATTCCACTCCAGTCCGAGAGAGTGGTTGAGCTTCTCTTTGCTCTCTTTAGTGGCTGAGCTTCTCTTTGGTTGCTGTTACACGTTTAAACACATCATTTTCCAAAAAGAATACAACACTTTTTCAGACTCAGAGGACCTCCGAACATACATTTGTGGTGGAAATTTTTGTTTTGTTTTGAAGATTTGACACCAGTTGTAAAGAGAGAGGGAGAGCAAAAATATTATTTCATTAACTGGATTAGTTAATTAAAAATTCTGATTAAGGGAAAAAATTAAAGTTAAAAACTGCATAGTTTGCATACAATAGGCAATCTGTACTTACTTCAATAATTCTCATTAACGGCGGGAAGGGTCTAACAAGCCACTAATGAGTCTCGTCTGTCTTTAACATTTTGAATAAAATAAAGGATGATAATTAAATGAGTTGATAAAACAAAAATGTTCAACATTTAACCATGAAAATTTAAAAAAAAGGAAATTTCATTTACATTTTTAACGAATCTTTTTAAAACTTAACATGTAAATAATTCTAAGTTGCAACATTGTTAATAATAAAGAAAAGAAAAGAAAAAAAAAAAAAACTTTAACTAAATAATTCTGTGCATGATGTTGTGATGCATTTCTGTTTTGTATGTATCTTAGAGACCAAGATAGCATGGAAAAAGTTAGTTAATTTATAAATTTATGAATAAATAATTTGTTTCAATGAGTCTCACAATATACATAAATACTTTCAGGTATAGAATACATTATAATATATTTTAGTAAATGAATATACATAAATGAAAGGATTTTCTTTTTAACTTGCTGATATAAATAAATAATTATTCTCTAGTTTTATTAAAGAATAACTAAATGGATTAATATGAAAATTAGTTTCAGTTGAATAAGAATATATAAAATAAGTAGTAGATACGAGAATAAGTTCTCGAACAAACACTAGAACTGAGTGTTCCACTTAAAAAAACTGCTCAAGACTTAGACAAGAGTGTGGCATATTTGACAGGCTCAATCCAACAATGCATCTGGCAAGCGACTACATACAAACAGACAATTAGACAACCACTACCACATAACTTACCGATGGAAATAAGAGCCTTAATAACGCAAAAACGAAGAGCCAGGTCACTTTGGCACCATACAAGGTATCCTTCACACAAACGTATTTTTAACGAACTTACAAACAAATTAAAAAATAAACACGCAAATACTATAACGACCAATACACAAAATATACAGAAACCTTGACAACTTATGATAACTCTGTTTGGACAGCCACTAAACGAATCTTAAAATATAAGAATATTCTCGCTCCCCTTAGACGAAATGATGGATCCTGGGCCAAATCTGACTCAGAAAAGTTTGAACTATTTGCCGAGCACCTCTGCTCCGTATTCAGCCCACATGCAGACGTTATAAATTACAGTAACGTTGACAAAATCTTAAACGAACTTGATATCCCTCTACAGCTCTCACTCCCTCCTAAATGCTTTACACCCGCAGAAGTCAAACAAGTCATTTTCCATCTCCCAAAAAAGAAGAGCCCTGGTTATGACCTTATCACCTCCAACGTACTTTACCAGCTTCCCAGAAAGGCAGTAATTTTTCTCACGGCAATTTACAACGCAGTCTTTCGAACAACCTATTTCTCTATTTTATGGAAATTCTCCTATATCAAACTGATCTGCAAACCTAATAAGATACGCAATGTCCTACTTCGTATCGACCAATAAGTCTTCTTCCGATTCTCGGTAAAATTTTAGAAAAACTTTTATTATCCCGTCTTCAGGCAATAGTTACCTCTTTACAACACATCCTGAACCATCAGTTTGGATTCCGCCAAACCCAATCCACTATCCAACAAGCGCATCGAGTTGTAGACGCCATCGCTATCGCTCTCGAATCGAAACAATATTGTGCGGGTGTTTTTCTAGACGTTTCCCAAGCATTTGATAGAGTCTGGCATGAGGGTTTATTGTGGAAGTTAAAGAGCATGCTACCGTCCACATATTTCCTTATTATAAAATCATATTTAGTGGATAGACATTTCCAGGTATGTCATGGAACCCAGCAGTCCTCAATTTATCCTATCCTTGCTGGTGTTCCTCAAGGAACTATCCTAGCTCCTTTTCTTTACACCATCTACACGGCTGACTTACCAACCCATCCTTGTACATCTATACACACCTTCGCCGATGACACAGCAATCCTATCCTCAGGTTCTGACCCCGTCCTCACAATTCGTAATTTGCAAGCCCATCTTCGTATTATAGAAAATTGGCTTACCAAATGGAGAATCAAAATAAACCCTACTAAATCTAAATATATTGTTTTCACCCTCAACCGTAAAATCCTTCCTCCGGTCAACATACACAACAATCCTATACCGCCTGAGATCATGTAAGATATCTTGGATTATACCTGGACAAAAGACTTACATGGAATCCTCATATTCGACTGAAAAGAAAAGACCTCAACACAAGATACCGACTGCTCGCTAAACTATTTGACAAACGTTCAAAAATAACTTTACACAATAAAATAAGACTATACACTTCTCTCCTTATGCCGATATGGACTTACGGACTAGAACTCTATGGCGCTGCCAAAAAATCAAATCTAAACCGCATACAAACCTTACAATCTAAAATTCTTCGCCGAATAGCTAACGCTCCTTTCTATGTTTCAAACCTAACTCTACATACTGCTCTCAAAGTTCCATTCGTAGCAGACCTTGCTAAATCCCGTTATATCAAGTTCCATGAAAAGCTCAGATCGCACCCGAACCCTCTCGTACAACACATTTCTTCCCGATTGGCTTAGGCGCCGATGGCCACGAGATCACTTGAATTAATGTTGGCCACCACTGGGTGACCAACATTCACGTTAATTGCACGCCAATTTATACTTCTTCTCAACATATTTACTTGTTGTGCATTATGTTACACAGTTGTAAATTTCAAATAAAAAGATATAAAAAAAAAAAAAAGTAGTAAATAAATAAAAAGAAAAGCTTTATTTACCAATAAAAGAAATGTATAAACTGAAAGCATAAAATAAAAGATGATGACAACACAGAGGGAAGGGAATAGCTAAGTGGTTAGCTTACTAGACTTCCTCGCGGAGGAGCCGGGATCGAGTCCAGCTGTGCTACTCTTAGATTTTTTTCTTTCTAGTAGCCGCTACAGCTCACTGTCTGGTGATGGACAGTGTGCCTGTAACGAGAGAACACTATCCGGAGGCCGGCAGAGAACTGAGAAAGCTCTGGGCGCCCAATGATGTTGACGCGCCTTAAATTAAAAAAAACAACAAAAAAATGACATCACGACTTACTCCGCATGCCGTTAACACTATTACAATATGCAAAATCTTAATTCAAATATGAAAAATTGAATATATAGTTTTTATTACATCAACAAGTTTTTTTTTACGTTCTCTTACTCCTGTAAATAGACTGTGTGAAAGTTGGCTGCTAGCAAGCCAACGCCACCGCTGTGGGTACCGCATTGTGGCACTCACAATTAGAGTTCCTAATTAGAATTAGGCTATCCTGTGCATGCTGTCAGACGCATATGATGCACGTGCTATTTAAGTCTACAATGGTCAGTAAGAAGGCCCAACTGTCATCTGTGCAGCCAACCGGCACTAACCGGAGCGAATGTTCAGGAAAGCCTATTATGATTAGGAAAGAGCAAGACTTTGAACACGACGGAGCGCCTTAACCCGGTTGCAAGGTTTTGTCCACCCAAACCACTGCCTCGTAGGTCACCATTGGTCTAACCATATTCTCAGTGTAATCCACAATATCATGCTTGAGCTTAATCCCTAGCTTTACCACCACAGTCTTTTATACTATCCAAGAACCTTAGTTCTTTAAGCTCATGTCAATTTTCTTAATCGAGTTCACACTGGAAATGATATAAATGAGGGCACTTACTATGAAAAATGTCTTTAGAGAATGGGCTCAGTGTTGAGTTGTGTGTGTGTGTGTGTTTTAATGAGTAAATGAACAAAATATCTCAAAAACGAAAAATCGCCAGAAGCTCAACTTAATACTCCGTTTAGGTAACCCACTGCATCTGATAGAAGGTTTCACTTAAAATCTATCAATCGGAAAATCGACAGACTGCTTTGCATTGTTTGGTCGGTAGGATAGAATCTGCTCTAGAGTCAAAGGAATATGCTTTAGGGTGCTTCTTTGATGTTGAAGGGGGATTTGACAGAGTATCGTTTGATGCTCTTGAAGATTCCCTAGTTTGAAAAGGTATACAACCAGTTTTAATCAACTGGATAGGTATTTATTTAAGGAGTAGAGTTATACAGGCTTCTATAGGTATGCGCACTGTGGTTGTGGGAACGGGAAGAGGGTGTCCTCAAGGTGGTTGTTTCTCACCAAAGCTATGGTGTGCTGTCATGGATGAACTGTTAACCAGGATGAATTCATCGGGATTCTATGAACAGGCATATGCCAATGATGGTGTTATTTTATTGATGGGGCGATATCTAACTACTATCTCAGACTTAATGCAAAGTGCCCTCAACATGGTATACGATTGGACTCAGGATAAGGTCTTTCAATTAATCCCAGTAAGGCCCAGGTGATTTTATTTACTAATAGGAGGAAGATCGTAGGATTAAAACCTCCTAGGTTATTAGGAACTTCTGTTCAGATTTGCAAATCGATGAAGTTTCTTGGGGTGGTTCTTGACAGTAAATTAAATTGGCCACAACATGTTAAGGCACAGCATCAAAAGGCAATTATTTCCTTTTGGCAATGTCGAAGAATCGTAGGTAAAAATTGGGGGATTACTGCAAAGATAATGATTTGGATTTATGGTATGGTTATTAAACCTAGGTTGTTGTATGCGGCTGTGGTGTGGTGGCGTCGCATTGAGATAAGATCCGCTAGACTGCTGCTTGAGGATATTCAACGCTTGGCTTGTCTGGCGGTGACCGGTGCGATGCGGACCACGCCTACAGCTGCAATGGAGACTTTATTAGGAATTCCACCGCTCTTTGTAGAGGTGAAAACTATGGCAATGAAAGCCTGTTATAGAATTAAACAGGCAGGTTTTAGGAAAAGCGATATGGTCACTCTACCATTCATCGCGAGATGCTTTTGAAGTTTCCTGTTACAGGTTTTCCCTCTGATAGAATGTTGAAGACTTTTGTTTTCGAGCATTCTTACAGTGTCAGGTTCCCTCTAGGGAAGATTGGTCAAGATTGGGTCCGTCTGGCATGATACCTGATAATTACTTCCGGTGTTACACGGACGGTTCCAGAATGGATGGTAGATCTGGAGCTGCGGTCTATTTTGAGACCGGAGATCATTTGGCAGTATCTCTTGGTGAATGGACCACGGTCTTCCAGACTGAGGTTTATGCTATTCGTTGTTGTGTCTTGGACGAGAGGGTACGTACACTAACTTAAAAGGTGTTTGTATCTGCTCGGACAGCCAGGCTGCGCTGAAGGCGCTGAGTTCATGTGTCTTCACTTCCAGGTTGGTGTTAGACTGTTCTAAAAGACTGGAAGAGCTTTCTTCTCTGAAGGATGGGCTTCTAGTCTGGGTGCCAGTTCACATGGGAATTTTTGGGAATGAGGAGGTGGATAGGTTTGTCAAATTAGGTGCCTCTCTTCCTTTCATTGGTCCCGAGCCTGCTGTTGGCGTGTCTCCTGGCATATGTCAGTCAGGCTTCCAGACATGGACAGCTTCACAGCATTCATCCTTATGGATGAGCTCAGTTGGTTTTTCGCAGTTCAAAATGCTCATCGGGGGTCCGGACAAGGCCATCAGTAAGACGTTGCTGTGTTTTTTACGGAGCGCTCTCAGGCATCTGGTTGGATCTCTTACTGGACATTATGGTTTAAGGAGACATCTCTACATAATGGGTCTCATGCCCGATCGATTTTGTAGAGTTTGTGAGACAGTGGAGGAAACACCCATCCATCTTATAACTGATTGCCTGGGTTGTGAGGAAATTAGGTTCAGGACCTTCGGGTGAATAGGATGTCTGTGGAAGAGCTTAGGCTATTTCTGCTTAAGGTTATTGTCCGGAAAGATGGATTAGTTCCGGGTCTGGATTTTTGTTCTAAACCCGGTTTGTTGTTGTTTTTCTTGGGGTAGCTATATGGGCCTAGTGAGGCTTTGGATAGCGTAGAGTTTACCTCCCCACAGACAAATAATAATAATAATTTCAATCGGAAGGCAATTTTGCTGGAGGATTTTGTTCAGTTTAATACAATATTCTCGATAAATAGCTCAACGATTTACTTGAAACTTTCTATACTAACACATAAACTAAACCTTTTTTATTTTCTCTTACTGCTAGTAAGAGGAAGTATTGTAATCGTGTCAAATTTTCGATATCGAGTTTTCACCGGAAATATCCGTTTTGAGGAACCCTGAGTCCAAAAAAGTGGTTTTTAGCAAATGATCTGTGCGTATGTGTATTTGAACAGCATAGCTCAACAACGAAAAACCGTAGAAAGTTGAAACTTGATATTCCATTTATGTATCACCATAGCATCTGACTGAATTCCTTAACGGGAAGTACCACTTTACAGGTTTTTTTTTACTTTTTTGCGTTTTTCTCAAAAATGGCTTCGACGATTTTCTTCAAACTTGGTATATAAACTAAACATACAAAGAGCTACAACTTTTATTTGAAACATTTGTCTGGCAAAATTCATTTAAGGGTACTTTTGGGGGAGAGATGGGGGTTACGGCTTCATCTAAATTGCTACTTCAGTTTATTAGATAATCCTGTCATCTAAATAATGTTAATTAGAATTAAATATGTTGTTGAAATTGGGAGTTTGAATAAAATCGGATAACCGGAAAATCACTTTACTAAATGATTTTTTTTTCACTTTTTCGCGATTTCTCAAAAATAGTTCCAACGATTTTCTTGAAACATCGCATATAAACTAAACATACAACGATCTACAACTTTTATTTAAAACATTTCTCTAGGAACATTCATTTAAGGGCACTTTTATGGGAGATGGGTGTTTATGTTTTTCTCTAAAGTGCTATCATAGTTGATTATACAATTCTATCATCCAAACAACATTAATTAGAAATAAATTGATGGTCAAAATTTTGAGTTTCAAAAAAAATTAGTAAACCGGAAGTGCGCTTTTACTGAAATGTTTTTTTCAGTTTTCGACGAATTTCATTAAATTTGGTTCACAAACTATAAAATTTGTGAATTATAATTTTGAGAACTGGAGTATCAGAAGGTTGTGTGAGTGTTTCACACCAGATTTTTTTTATTTATAAAAAAAAATTCCAGAAAAATTAATTTCTGGAGGGATTCTGGGTTTAAGCACATATCTAAAATGCAATTTCAGTTCAACGTATGATTTTTATCACCTTTATAATATTTAGGTACATTTGAAGCTTTGCCAGAATTTCGAAATTGAAGAAAAGTGTTGAACTGAAAATGCATTTTTTATTGAGTAGGATTTTGATTTTTTTTTTTTTACTTTTCTCGGGAATTAGCTTCAACGATTTTCTTTTTACTTGAAATGTTGACCGCATATTGGAAAGTGATAGGAGACCCTAATATAAAAATACTCGTTTATGCGTATGATATTGTATTGATCTCGGATGATCCCCATCTCGTTACAGAGATTAATATTATGGAACGTACTGCAATCAATGGAATCTTTGTGTTAACTTGGATAAGACGAAGATAGATATGTTCGTAAGGATTATCTGTCACAGAAGAGTTATCTAATAAACGTTTCCAGAAAGTAGTCTAGAAACGCTACAATTGTTTAAGCATCATTTTAACATCACGTATGACATTTCTCCGTTATCTTGAACAAAAATGTTTCGAGCTAAGCTTAGTTTTAAATTGAATCTGGAGGAACTATATTCTTAAAACAAAATTTCCTCTCGATACAAAGACTTCAAGAGCATGTCACGGGCAATATTATCTTGTGGGCCCAAATATGTGTTTTTCAACTCCTATGATTCCTTTGAAAAATTTCAGAGATGTTCGTAATAAAAGTTATTTTGTCTTCCTTCACTAATAATTAAGTACTGTCCAAATATAATTGATTATTTTACCGCTCATGGTTCACATGACATTAATATACACAAAGATAAGGATTTACTTATGTTGTTGTATGCTGATGATGTTGTAATGCTGACTTCATTTTAGCAGGGAACTCAAACAAATTTAAATATTGTATGGGTGTTGTGAGATGTTGGTTGTTGATGATGAAAGATAAACACCTTAAGATTTGGTTTAAGATATATAATTGATATATATGTATATGACTGACTGCCAAGGACTTTACACTAACTGAACTGAACTGAACTGACAGACTGACGTGGCTAAGAAGATATGAACGGAGCGATGTTAAACTGATGTGTAAATCAACAGAATTCTATCTGAATGATGTCTCATTGCCTATCTCTCATATATATATATATATATACTGGCCGAGCCTCTCCTCTCTTTGCGAGAGGGGCTGTTTCTCTCCGCTAGAGTGGATGAGTGGTGGGGGTTCACTACGCCTACATATACAATTATTGTTCAGAGAACTGTTTAACCGTCATCATTCATAAAACTTCAATCTTACCATTTAGTAGAGGTGGACGTATCCCCAAATATGATAAATTCATATATGATGGTACTGAAATTAAAACGGTCAAATATTTCAATTACCTTGGTGTACCATTTTATAACTGTGGTATGTTTAGACAGTCTGTTAAACATTTTCTTATTAACACTGCTTACTCTACAGCCAATACTATAATATGGAATATATTGAAAGGCACAAAATCTGATTCTTGGCAATCAAACGGCATAATTCTTGATTCTATCTCCCGGCTTTACTGTATATGTCAGAAATATGGGGCTGTAAGTAGGGGAATGTCGTTGAATGTGGCCAGTTGTCTTTTTTTAAAAAGCTCCTTCACTTAATGATAACCACCCCAGATTATTATGTACGAGTTGAGACTGGCAGGAGCCATGTTCAGTTGAAGATATTTCAAAAAATGGTGAATATCTCTCTTGGTGATGCCGACTGAAAGAATTCCAAAAATATGTGTTAACAGACTAATGGCTCTCTCGAACAACTATATAGCTTTCCATTTAATTGGGCGGATGAAATGAGAACCAGCCTTATTGGTACCGATTATTTTTGGTCTTCGCAAGATCCAAATATCATTCAAACTAAATATAATGACCTGGTCTATGCATTTAAAAATAATCTATTATCCAAAGACCTAGATAGAATTTTTAATTCATCCTACAACCCATTTTATAGACTAATTGTTCCCTCCACTTTACATTACAAATCTTCATCACTTCATGTACATATAAATAAGATTAGAATAATCTCTCAAATTAGACTAGCGTTCATAACTCATACCAGGATATATATTAATAACTTAAAATATGTTTTTAATAATGATAATTGCCCTTATTGTTTCTCCATAGAAAAAGATAATCTAATTCATTTGTTGTTTAAGTGTAAATTATTTACATGTCTTAGAAATAAGTATATATCAAAATATATAAATCACAATAACAGTGACAAGGTTAAATTCATACTTGCCAATCTGTTAAATATCACCTCAGTCGAATATTTGATTGATTTGTAGTCTATTTATTCTAAACAGTTTAAAATTAAGAAATAAGGACTAATCATATTTTGCATTAGTTTAATTTTTATTTTATAACTATTGCTGTTTATATCTGTATATTGTATTCTTTCTGATGTATTAAGATTACAGCAACTCCCTACAATAAGCTAATCGCTTAGATGTAGGAATAAATAAATAAATAAATTAAGTACTGTCGATTGAATGTGCCCTTGACCCTCGCTCTTCATATTAAACATTGCCACAAAACGCTAACACTTAACAACCATCCTTTACTTTAATTGTTGCAACCCTAATTATAGATTAAGAAGTTGTTTAGGTTTAAACACTGGCTCAGTATGGCACGCGACTTTTCTATTGATATATCCTAGCTCCCTTAATTATTGAGTTAATTTGGAGACACTATTTGCTTATTACAATTAGATCCTCCCGATTCTTGGAGTCCGTGTGTTGGGAATTCTTTACAACATTGTCCTCTGTCTTCTTGAATGATTAAAAAGTATTAGAAATTCGCTAGTTAGTCAATCTAAGTGCAGAACTTCTTCATCTTAATGACACCCCATTAATGAAGTAAGACTCTCAGACTGTGAGTCTTCCTTCGATGTAATCATCGGGCAAGACGGGATCTGTTTCCTTTCTTAGAGGAATATCCAATGTTAGTTGAAGTTCGTCCTCACCATCGCGGTAAATACTCTTTCTTTTACCACTGGCCAGAAGGCAACGTCAACCTCTAATTGTTTATGCTCGCCATACTTGGGTCTGCGAATACTCTTGTTAAAAGTGTACTTTTATTTCTATCTCTATTTCTTTTTTAATTTTAATTTATATACTTATTATGAGTGTCCTCCAATCCTTTCTTTTTTTTAAAAAAAACAGTTATCTTTTAGTTTGATTATTTCTGTTGTTCCTTTCTTCGCTTCAATTGTATAAAATAGATTAATTTTCTTAATTTATCTTTTGCTTTTTAGTAAATGGCTGTAAACTCTAACTGGAGGGCTTTTTGTTCTTTTCTTTTTTACTTTATTTACTTATTTTGTCCATTTAATTACAAAGAATCTGTTACTTAATTTGTATTAATCTTAAATAAATTGCTTTAATAATTATAATAATAATGTTAACTGCAATGTTAAACCTATCATTTTGTTTAAATCATTTTTGCAAAAATTTATTATAGGGGTTGTTGGTAAATCACTGAGACAGATTTTAAATATTACTGGGGTTTGATCTTGGCTCCACCTTCTGGACTATAAAGTAGATCAAATTTAGGCCCTGGAACCAATGAAAGTATATTGAGGAGTAGTAACCTAAACATGTTTTTTTTTTTTACTTTCTCTTACTCCTAGTAAGAGGAAATATTGTATCGTGTCAAATTTTCGATATCGAGTTTTCACCGGAAATATCCGTTTTGAAGTCCTCTGAAGTCCAAAAAAATGATCTTATTTGTATGTACATATGTATGTGAACAGCATAGCTCAAAAACGAAAAACTGTAGAAAGTTAAAAAACGTGATATCCCGTTTAGGTATCACCATGGGATCTGACTATATGTTATCTGTCAAAATACCTTCCAGAAGTATCACTTTACTAGTTTTTTTGTTTTTTATTCTTTGAGTTTTTCTCAAAAGTAGCTCCGACGTTTTTCTTCAAACTTAGTGTGTCAACTACACATGTAAAGAGCTACAACTTTTATTTGAAACGTTCCTCTGGGAAAAATTCATTTAAGAGCACTATTTGGGGAGGGTTGGGGTTAGATTTCCTCTAAATTGCTATTTCAGTTTATTAGATAATTCTATCATCTAAATAATGTTAATTAGAATTGAATATGTTTTGTTGAAATTCCGAGTTTGATAAAAATTCGGATGACCGGAAGTGCGTTTACTTTACCACTTTAGTAAATGATTTTTTTTTTTCACTTTTTCACGATTTTCTCCAAAAATGGCTCCAGAGATTTTCTTGAAACTTCATATATAAACTAAACATACAATGTTCTACAATTTTTATTTAAAATATTTCTCTCGGAAAATTCATTTAAGGGCACTTTTAGAGAATGGATGGGGTTATGTTTTTCTATAAAGTGCAATGTACAATTCTACCATCCAAACAAAATTAATTAGAAATAAATAGATGGCCGAAATTATGAGTTTCTCGAAAATATAGGAAACCGGAAGTGCACTTTTATTGAACAGTTTTTTCAGTTTTCGACGAATCTCATTAAAGTTGCTACACAAACTATAAAATTTGTCAATTATAATTTCGAGAATTGGAGTAAGAGAAAGTTGTGTGAGTGTTTCACACCGGATTTTTTTTTTTTTTTTTATTGCCTAGCAACATGTACGCTCATCACCACTATATTTCAAGGGAAGGGATTAGTTGTTGTTTTAAGGAAGGATTAAGGAGGGATTAGGTGTGGGATTAAGTGGTTAGCGTGTTGGACTCCGACACGGAGGACCCTGGTTCGAGTCCAGTGATACCCCCTTAGATTTTTTTCTTCCTAGGAGCCTCTTCAGCTCACTGTCTGGTGATGGACAGTGTTGACTTTAACGAGAGGACACTGTCCGGAGGCCGGCAGTGTACTGAGAAGGCTCCGGGCGCCAATGACCATTGATGTTAACGCGCCTTAATTAAAAAAAAAATACACTATATTTACGTTACGACGTGACAACTAAATTGAGTAAAAAATGTAGGTATAAAGAAATTTTATCAATTTCCTAATTGTATTAATTGATATATATTATTTATTTATTTAACGTGTTAAACAATGTGACAATTGTTCGAACTCTGTGGCTAATTGTTGTACTTTTAAACACTATAGAGAAGTAACTTTTAAACGCTTAGAGATTAAATACAATACAGTGTTACCAACTTTCAGTCGTACAAACAAAATTTAAGCTATTGATGAAATTGTATATTAATAATATATTAAAAAATATATTAATAATTTTAAAATAATGTAGAACTTGTCAATAAACATTTTTTGTTTTAACATTCTAAAATTAACATAAGAGTAAATTAAATATAAGTAATTAAATATAAGTTAATTTTAAGTATAACAAGAACATTAAGTTGAAGTCAACTCTCCATAAAATCTTGAAGGCGATGGATGAGAACGTAACCTGAAACCTGAAACTTAACCTAATGTTTTACGACATTATAGAAATTACCTTCCCATTTTTATTAGACAGAATTCCCTTAATATTATCGTACATTTCTGATCTCTTTTTATATATTTTTTTTTTAAATAGTTTAAACAGTTTGTAGACAGAATAGTATTTAACAAGAGTAAAGTCCTTTTTACAACTCTCGTTCAATTGCCACACTCCTTTGCTACTCCCATATGAGCAAACCTAATCTCGAGTGTGTAATAACAGCGTTTTATTATCTCCTAAATATAAAACAATTTTTTTTTTTTTTTTTTTTTTTAAAGAAGCTCTTGTAACCTTTAGAAGAATCTTAAAATGTGATAAAACACACGTAATAATTTAGACTGATGAAAAATTGCAGAGATGATATGAGTGTATATATGTGTGTGTGTAGCACAACGTCTTAATGTGAAAGGTCGGGGGGGGGGGGGACACATTTTAAAATATAACATATTACATTCGTGAACACTGTTAGATATATATGTTACTCACTATCACGTTGCCATTCACTAAACTCCATTCTACATGTTTCTTGATATTTTCCACTCTAAATAATTGTGGTAAATTTTCTTCAATAAGATTTTCCCTTGAGAAATCTTTAAATCTAGTATCAAATTTCCTAGGAAGGTAGTGGGTACCAGTGTATGCTTCCCCACAGTATCTTACCGAACACGTATTATACGAGTTAGGTTGGGGAAGGATGGGTGGAAAATATATGATAGCAACCATTCCAGTCTGGCTGTACTGCTATAATGCCACACTAGTGGTTGGAGGCTTAATTATCAATGATATTCTACTATTCCCTTATGGTAATATATCCCTTAAACAAGTACAGGGTTTTGCGTACTTGGAATCAAGAGCAGACCCAAAGGAGCCATGGATGTGAATGGGTTGTAGGTGTGTATGTGTATGTGTGTGCGTATGCGTTGTATGTAGGAGAAAAGTCTGATACTTCAGGTTATGTCGTCATTCCTTCCAGCCTCTCTACTCCACACCCACCGTACTGTACAGATATCACAAACATTCTCCTTCCACAATCCCTTAGGAATTTACACACTAAAACTTCTTTTAGTTTGAGAAATACCCTAAGCTTAAGATAAGCAAAAAATATATCACCACGTGAGCTTACAATATCTATACATGTACGTTGGGGTCACTTAGAAAGTTTTAAGATATGAAAAAAAAGCAAGTAGATATGTAAAAATTGAACTTTGTAACATATGTTTTTTTAGGACTCTTATCTAGTAACCATTTCATATGATCGTTTTCATTTAATCACTGTATGTATCAATTTTTAATTCTAGAAAACTATAAATTTAAATTTAGTTATTTATATAAAAGCCGGTACTTTTGCATACTCAAGTTCAGGTTTTGCCCAATTGAACGCTAGTGTAACGGCAAGAGAGAGAACACAAGCCCGACCGAGAGAAAACAGACTCTCTCTGGTACTCTCTGACTTAAGCAGGCTACAGTGGGGAGAACCTGTATATAAGCCAGTGAGAGATCTAGACATCTATCTATCACATTCAACCATACATCGCATCGTGTCATAACTCTTTATTCTATAAAAATATTATTAATTCATAACCCTTTATTCTATAAAATCATTACAAGTCCAGTGCAGTTTGTGTAAGCTTATAGCTATATTATAACAGTGTCTTCATATCTCGTCTAATTAATCAATCCCAATTTCTCTCCACATCAACTCCATTACACTAATAAGTGATTTTTAGCAATTAAATGAAATTTGTAATAACACTTACTCTCGCATTAAATATATTTTTTTCTTACCGTTAAACTACTATATGAATCATTTATATGCATGATATTTTTAAATCAATTTATATTACAATATTCTCTAGGCCAATAGAGGATAGGGTGGTCAATAGAGTCCAGCGTAAACATTTCAGATGATTCACCTAGATTGTAGATTGTTGTAGGGGATTATTGCACTGCGGCCTGCAAGATCTATTGTGCCCCCCCCCCCGGAGCCTTCTCCAATTCACAGCCGGCCTCCAAGCAGCGTTCTCTAACTACAAGACCACACTGCCCATCACCGGACAGTGAGTTGTAGAGGGTCTTAGGAAGAAAATATCTAAGGGCAGCATGCTGGATTCGAACCTGGGACTTCTGTGTTGCAAGTCCAGCGCGCTACCACTGAGCTAATCCCTTGCTTTCGCCAATTAACTAGGGACGGAGACCCTAGTTTGTGTACTGTGTTTGTTCTAGTCTGTAAAGTACAGAGTGTATGCAGTTTAAGTGTATTGTGTACTGTTCTGTTGAAGTGTATGGAGTACTGAGCTGTGGTAACCCGTGTGGTCGCTACTCCCCAAGTAACTGCATGCAACAGATACCCCCTTGCGGTCGAGGTGATCCACCTAATGTTCAATATATTTTTTTAACTAAATTTTAATTTTAATAGCCCAATTGGGAGGGGCGCAGTCTTGTTTGTATTTGTTTAAACTTGATAGAAAATTGTCTTCAAAAAAGCATGTGCAGAGCTAAGGGAATGAGCTAGGTTGAGTAACCGTTGAATGAGGTTATCAATTATGGACATTTAATGGATGTGAGATGGAGAGAGAATTAGAGAAGGAATGAGGGAAAGGAATAACTAAGTGGTTAGCGTACTAGAGTCCCGCGCGGAGGACCCGGTTCGAGTCCAGCTGTGCTACCCTTAGATTTTTTCTTCCCAGGAGCCTCTACAGCTCACTGTCCGGTGATGGACGGAGTTGTCTGTAACGAGAGAACACTGCCCGGAGGCCGGCAGTGCACTGAGAAGGCTGCGGGCCAATGACCACAGATGTTGACGCGCCTTAAATTAAAATAAAAATAAAAATAAAAAGAGAAGGAATTACATTAGAAATAAACTAGATGATACGCTGAACAGTGTATAATATAATAGAACAGACAAACTGCAAGGACTTTTCAATTAAATAGAAGTTAGGTAGCGAGAGAATAATAAAGAGACAGACTGGCTGAGTAATAAGAAGTGGTAGTAGATAGGTTGCTGACTGGGGATGTTCTTTTGTAAAAACTGTTCTGTTGTCGCTCTCTCCCTCTCTCTTTCTCTCTCTCTCTCTCTCTATATATATATATACATATAAATCGAATTCCCCATCCCTTATATGGCCTAGGTGGGGAGTAACTAACTTTTGATTCATTTAATGTCTGCTTCTTCACACTTCAGATCCTATGAATCCTTATTGATTCGGATCCCATTACAGACAATATTCTCTAAGAACTTACCGTGCATGTCATATTTCTTTTTAAATCGTTTTTACTTTTCTTAGTGTTAGTAAGACGAAGTATTGCAATCGTGTCAAGTTTTCAAAATTGAAGTTTCATTGGAAGTACATATTTTGATGTCCCCTAGGTACAAAAAAAAAAATTTTTTTAGCGAATTGTGTGTGTGTGTGTGGTATAAACACAATATCTCAAAAACGAAAAATCGGAGGAATCTCAAACTTAGTATTCCGTATTTAGGTACCATCACCGCATCTGACGTGAAGGTTTCTCGCAATATCTATCAAGTGGAGGTACCACTGTACTGAATGTGTTTTTTTTAAGTTTTTGCAATTTTCTCGAAAACAGGTCCAACGATTTTCTTTAAACTTTGTATACTATCTAAACATATAATTACCTATCACTTTTGTTCGAATCATTTTCATGGGAGAATTAATTGATTTTTTGTGGTGTTCTAAGGAAACAACAGCGTTGAGCTTTTATCTAAAGTATCAGTTCATTACATGTATAGTTTTACCACCTATTATCGTATTAATTTACATTAAAAGCATATTCTAACATTGTATGTAATAACATAAACTTCCATATAATATTACATGTAAGCGTGCTACAAATTGTATAGAAATCGCAGTATATTGTATTAACCTCATATGATGTATAATGGAGTTCCTAAGCCAGATAGTAACTGAATGATTAAAATATATAATCCAGAACACAGCCCAATAATGTTGTACAAATAACAATTGAAATTTAACGTCTCATATTCCTCCATAGCCTTTACTATCATTTTTACAAAAAAAAAAGAGGTTTCGAATCATGAAATCTTTTTCTTTCTTTTATCTATCCTACGCCGGATACTACTTGCTTATCGGCAATTAAGTTTCGGACAGGCCAATATCTTATAGAGGTTTCTGTGTAACTTAAGTTTTTTTTACTCTCACCCAATTTACTACAATTCTAAAATGGGTGGCGTCAAAAAACTCCCTCCTAGCAAAGAGGACATGTCATTTCATTTAATATTCCTAGTCTAAGTAGATGGCAAGGCAAATAATCGTGGCCTGTCAGGGTTCTGAAGTTAGCCACAAAACATATTGGGCGTGGCAAAGAATGTGGAATATTTTCCTTCAACAAGCAGCCGTAGATAGCGCTTCCCCTCCATATCCATTGACCATTTATGGTTCATCCTATTGGCAAACACCGCCCGGATTTCCGTTTTGGCAGTCCTTAGCGACACAGGTGTAACCGGTTGGTTCAAGGAACATCCTATTTTAGCCAACTGGAAAGTGGCTATCTCATTTCCAGACACTCCGCAATCTGCTGGAACCCACTGTATCATTATTGTCCACTTCAGGCAGAGCAATTCGTGGAGATATCATCTGGCTTTTTCCTGGTACACCGTGTCGAGGGAGGGTTTCATTTATGAAAGCTATGATGGCAGCGCGCATGAATCTACCAGTAACACTACCTTGGTCGGATTTAATTTATTTATGGCGTATGAGAACCCTTAAAGCAAACATTTCTACATCAGGGAAGGATGATCAGAAAAGTAGCCTTTCTGCCAACAGGGAAGGATAAGGCCCTCGCAAAAAACACCGGCACCAGCAGTTTGCGTTATACTATCTGTTGAGCCATCTGTATATATTTGCATCCACCCAATATGACTTGACAAAAAAAAAAAATGAAGTTTTCAAATCATGAAATCTGTGCAAATAGAATTCCAAGTTTTAGTGAAAATCATTTTAGCCGATTCCGTGAAAATGCCAACAAAAAACTCAATTCCAAAAAACCAAATTTTTAGAATCGCAATTCCAATCAACCAATTTGCATCAAATTTAAAAATTCTAACAAAATTCTTTAAGTACCTTAATAATATGTAAGTGATAGAACCGTACAATATAATGAAGTTTTATTTTAGATTAAAGCTTAACATTGTTGTCCCCACCCCCTAAAGGACCCCCCAAAATCAATTTTTCTGGAAAAACGCTTCAAATAAAAGTGATTTTAGTATTTATGTGTGTACATAGTAAACAACTTTCAAAGAGGGGGAAGGGGTGGCCATTTCTAAAAAAAAAATGCAAAAAACTGGAACACTATTAATCGCTGAATGTTTGAACAAAAACCTTATTCTCAGATTTGGTGTTGGTATTGTTACACTAAATTTTCTGCTAGATACACAGATCAATTTAGTGAAAAACATATAAGCTTCAGTGGAGACGGGCTGGGTTGAGGAGGGTTTTCCAAATGGATAAATAAATAAATAAACCTTTATTGAAGAGAAATAATAAGGAAAAACAAGTATATAACAAAACAAAACAAAAAATCTGGTGTGAAACACTCACATAACTTTCTCTTACTCCTGTTCTCAAAATTATAATTGACAAATTTTATAGTTTGTGTACCAAATTTAATGAAATTCGTCGAAAACTGAAAAAAAAACCTGTTCAGTTAAAGCGCACATTCCGGTTAACTAATTTCCTTGAAACTCGGAATCTTGGCCATCTATTTATTTATAATTAATTTTCTTTGGATGATAGAATTGTATAATCAACTATGATAGCCCTTATGATAGAGTGCCCCTAAATGAATTTTCCCAGAGAATTGCTTTAAATAAAAGATCTAGATCATTGCATGATTAGATTATATATCAAGTTTCAAGAAAATTGTCGGAGTCATTTTCGAGAAAATGAAAAAAATCATTTAGTAAAGTGTTAAACGCACTTCCGATTATCCGATTTTTCAAACTCGGAATTTCAACAACATATTTAATTCTAATTAACATTATTTAGATGACAGAATGGTCTAATAAACTGCAATAGCACATTAGATGAAAACCTAGCCCAATCTTGGGGGTTTCAACGTTATGATATTCTTGAAAAATTTCAACGATTTTTCTTAAAAAAATTATTCTCTCTTCCCTCTCCAACGCCTAATTAGGTATTTATCGATTGAGTGTGCTCTTGAACCGTTAGAGACTGCCACCCTTGCTCTACACTTCAAATACTGCCTCAGAACTCTAGCTCTTGACAATCATCGCCTCCCGAAAATTGTTGCAATTGAAATTTTTCAGAAGAAACTGTTTTGGTTTAAACACTGGCTTTCGATGGCACGTGATTTTTCCAGTGACCTATCTTGTACTTTTAATGATCGTGATAAATGGAGTGATCAACTTTCGAACTTACGTAATAAAATTAGGTCCGTTGCCCTCGAAGATTCATTTTGTCGTGCAGGAAAATCTGATCGCTTTTATTTTTATAAAACTTTAATCACCGACGATAAGCCATTTGTAACATCGTCCCTATTTGATAACCTCAGACTCTCAGAGATATGCTTGCTGTTGAAACTAAGAGCAGATCTGTAATACCTAAATTATACTCCTTGGATGGAGAAAGATTCCTAACGAGAAATGTGTCCCCTCTGTAATTGCCAAGTACGTGAGAATTTGTTTCATTTCTTGGCAGAATGTCCTGCATTACTAGAAGTGCGGCTCCTACGTCTCGGCAAATGTTCTCTTTCCGGAGGAGAAATTCCAAGCGTGGCGAGCATAAGCAATTAAAGGATGACAAGGCCGTTGTCCGGTTAGGTAAACAGTAATTTCTCCTCCGGAAAGAGAACATTTGCCGAGACGTAGGAGCCGCACTTCTAGTAATGCAGGACATTCTGCCAAGAAATGAAACAAATTCTCACGTACTTGGCAATTACAGAGGGGATACATTTCTCGTTAGGAATCTTTCTCCATCCAAGGAGTATAATTTAGGTATTACAGTTCTGCTCTTAGTTTCAACAGCCAGCATATCTCTGAGAGTCTGAGGTTATCAAATAGGGACGATGTTACAAATGACTTATCGTCGGTGATTAAAGTGTCGTCAGGATCTCAGATTCTTAAGGTTAGTTTTTCAGCTTTTTTATTCTAATTTATAAAACAACGTTTGATTTATTTAACCAATAGACGTGTTAATACTTTTATTTACTTTCCTTCCTTATTTCAGTTCTGTTTTAGTCCTAATATAATTCTTGCTTTGATTTTTCATCATTTATCTTTTTTTTATTATTTTTCATTTTTCTGTTATGGCTGTAAACTCTGGCAGACGGCTCTTTGCCATGCTTCTGTACTCTATCATTTATTGTATTATTTTTAAAACAAAGTACTTATAATAATAATAATAATAATAGTCTTACCTTATTGCTTGCTTTAAGTTTTTTTTTAGAAGTTCCGTTGGTCATCACACGAGTTTTTATGCGTTTCCGTGAGGGTCCAGGACTGACTGGAGTACGTAAGAATCGGCAGGAATATAGTCTTATACACGGTTATCTTTGCCACTTTAGAGACTTACGGCTTTCCTAAGAAAGCTTGAAAGACTTTTCCTGCGGTAGCCCAGGAAAGACTTCCCTTTATCTCTTCGTCCAGAGTACCTTTTTGGGATAGATAGGTGCCTAGATATTTGAAGGTATCTAACTGCTCTATCCCGTGCCATTCACTTGCACATGATGATCCTCTCTTTCCTTGTCTATCATCATGGTCTTAGAATTCTCTGGATTTAGCTGTAGCTTCACTTTTCCCAGGTCTTACGCCAAAATTGCCATGTTGGTCTGTAGGTTATTCTTACTGTCTGCGAGGATGAGGATATCATCTACAAAGGCAAACAAACTATGCCCTGTCCTTTGCAGCAATCTATGACCTAATGGGAGTGGTTTCATTCTCTTGCAGCATTCCTTAATTACCTCGTCCATAAATAATATGAAGAGGAATGGGCTAAGTCTGCAATCCTGCCTAACTCCGTTATTTGTTTTATACTCAGAGGACTCTGCATTTGTGGTCCTCACAATATGTCTGGCGCTCCTATAAAAGCTTTCTATTGCAAGTCTCAGTCCAGTATTCACTCCTTTCTTCCTGAGGACGTTCTAAAGTTCCTGCCTGTGTACCATATCAATGGCCTTTACCAGGTCCATAAAACCCAGGTGCATTAACACTTAATATTTTAGAAAATTGTTAAATGCAGATTCAGTATCAATTATAGTAATTATAGTGACTTCAGAAGTGATTGTACAAACGAAGTTTTTGTACAGTCAATAAACAAACTATGGGTTCATCGCAAAATAACTTCCTTTCACAGATTGACTTGGAAAGTTGGAAGATGTGTTGAATGAAGTAAAAGGTTTAGCTATTCCTCGTCATTGTTTTTTTTAGGAAGACTCTTCTGGACCCCTATAGCTAACGCAAATTTCGGAGCCTTCTCAGCGAAAAGCCGATCTTTGGGCAGTGTACGCTCGTCGAACAATACTGTCTATCACGAATAGTAAGCTGTAGAGGCTACTAGGACGAGAAGAATCTAAAGGCAACACTGCTGGACTCAAACACTCCTAGTCCAGTGCGCTGTCACTGAGCTAAACTGTCTCTCCTATAGATGATTTTCTAACTAAGTAGGTGTCCGTTATAGTCACACAAAAAATAGGAAAACCGAAATGGTATTTGAGAATACTATAATATTTACTATTCGTTTCAAAGAAATAGTTGAATGAACTCCGAAATTTTTACATTTTTCAGATAGTATTGTCTCTGATTAAGATCACGAATTTGACAAATAAAATCTTACTTTCTATTAAGGCTTATACAATATTAAATGGCTTATATTGTATTAAATGGTGGTTATGAAGAGATTCAAAATATATTCTCCATATTTTCTACCAAATAGCATTTTTTTTTATTTTTGGCATAATTTATATGTTACAAGAAGTTCAAATTTTTCTGGTTCGCTGAAAGTTCAGATCGAAATTCGAAAATATATTTAACTAAACACAAAACACAAAACTAAAAAAAAAAAATCTAATCAAGAGTGATTGCTATTTTTAAATATTAAAATACAATAAGGTTGGCTATAATGTTGAGAACGCACTCAAATTTACACTACCATTTATTTCATGGTGGTTTCATGTTGGCAGATTTAATTAAATTTTTTTAATTGAATTGTCATGTTTTTTGTTTTTTTTCAAATCGATGCTGATTCTTCAATCTCGATTACAAATTAAAATATACTTTTATTTTCGATTAAAAGTTATATACACTTTTATAAAAAAAAAATCTGGTGTGATACACTCACACAAATTTTTCTTACTCCAGTTTTCAAAGTTCTGATTGACAAATTTTATAGTTAGTATATCAAATTTAATGAAATTCCTCGTTATATTTTATAAAGAAAATTGCAAAAATTGAAAAATGTTGCCTAGTAAAAGCGCACTTCCTATCATCCAATTTTTTAAAACACGGAATTTCAACAACATATTTAATTCTAATGAACATTATTTGGGGTGATAGAATTGTGTAATAAACTGAAACAGCACTTTAGTGGAAACCATAACCCCACACCTCCCCCAAAAATACCCTTAAATAAATTTTCCCGCAGATATTTTTCAAATAAAAAGTTGTAGCTCTTTGTATGTGTAAGTTGATGTAGTACCAAGTTTCAAGAAAAGACATTGGAGCAGCCATTTTTGAGAAAATCGCAAAAAAGTAAAAAAAAAAAAAAAAAAAAAAACTAGTAAAGTGGTACTTCCTGTTGAGAAATTTTGACAGGTTCACTCATATACACACACACACACACACACAGACAGGCCATTTTCTAAAAATCACTTTTTTGGACTCAGGGGACCACAAAACGGATATTTCCTGTGAAAACTCGATATTGAAAATTGGACACGATTACAATACTTCCCCTTACTAAGGAGTAAGAGAAAGTATAAATGAAGGTTTTAATTTAAAAAAAACTAATTGGTACGGCCACTGTGTTTCAGTCCGAGGTTGTGGATATTATCGAATGCTGCTGCTTTGTGGGGGAGTGGCAGGGAGAGATTAAGGAGGTGCAGAAATTTTCTGACAGTCTGGTCGCATTGAGGGCTTTGAGCAAGCCGTGTTGGAGTTCGAAATTGGTGGCAGAGTGTAGGAGAAGGCTTAATTCCTTAGCTCGGAAGGGAAAGGTGCAGCTCTGTTGGGTACATGCGGGAATAGAGGGCAATGAGAGGGCGGATCGGCTGGCAAGGGGGGGATCCTCTGTTTCTTTTTGCGGTCCCGAGCCAGCCCTTGCCGTCACTAAGAGGTTTTCTGATAGTCAGATCAGACTTTGGGAGACGAGGGTATTGGAGAAACGCTGGGAGGGCACGCAGGGGTGCCTCTAGGCTAAATGATTCATTAAACGAACCAGGCAGGAGGTTTCAGATTACCTCCTGTCCCTTAGTAGGACAGGACTGAGAACCTTGGTGGGTGTAGTGACTGGAAACACATAGGTGTCTAGTCATTTGCATAATGTAGGGAGGACGTCTATGTCAGAACTGTGATGATGGAGTTAGGGAAACTTCACTACTTATGTCAGTGTCCCCGTTTCGCTGGTACTAGGTTTCGTGTATTTGGGAGGGCACCACTCTTGCGGGATTGCCTGGGCGAGTTGGAGTTAAAGGATATCTTGGGTTTTTGCAGATTGACCGGTATACTACCGGGGGAGATTAATTAGGGAGATGAATTGGGGGGAAACGGGGGGGGATAAAAGCCATTTAGGCTTAGGTCCTAAGGCAGTAGGCACCCAGTTCAATAATAATAATAATACTAATAATAGTTAAAAAACTAATTGTATTATGAAATTTAGAAAAATATTAATTGAAGCTCTCAAATTTATGTTATTCAAAATCTTCCAATGAACGCTGGCCTTGAAACCGTCGGTGTGAAACCACCCTTTCCTATTCTATCAGATAAGTTATAGCATGAAAGTTGACACCCATTTATGTTTTTTTTTTTTTATTAATATCATTGACATGGGGTGAGATTCAATCAGATCTGATTCCATTACAATTTACGAAATGTTTGTCCAGACTAACCGCACTAAGTGGTGTTTTAACCAATTTAGTACTAATATTTGCTGCCATTGGACGAACGAATGTACTAATGTAACTGACAGATATTGTAATGAATTGTAATGGTGGTTTCAATTAACTGAGTTTAGGCCCCTGCTAAAATGTCCGGCCTCTGGTTTGAATTTTATTGTTGGGATTGTATAAGCAACTAAACTGATTTGCATACATATCCTGAGTTGGATGTATACTATGATGGTGCATTGGTAAGTAGCGTGGGGGAATAAGTTCAAGTCCATCACCACCAACAAAACTCTTAAAAAAAATGGATCGTCTAGTAAGTGTTTATGAGGGAAGTGATCACAAACTTCTCCACCAAGAGGTGGAAAGGATGGCTATAGATATTAGAGCTTATTGGAAGGGAGGGGTGCAAAGGCACTAGGAAGTGTAAACCACTGCCAGAAATTTTCTCCTTCTGGAACTTCCCTAGGGCTGGAATGATTACAAAAAAAAAATTGTGGCATCAAAAAGTAGGATGAAGAATAAGAAGGGGCTGTATCATGCGTTTGTGTAAAGTGCTACTCTTTATGTTTCGGAGACGTGGAGTGAAGCTTCATTTCCACTAGAAGACTGGAAATGAAGCTCCGAGCGTTAGAGGTGGATTTCTGGAGAAAGTGCTGCCGCATTTCTATGAAGTAGCATACAGCAAACTCGAAAATACAAAGACGCTTTGGGACGGAAAGAAATATTCTCTATGAGATAACTCGAAAATTAAAGTGGTCACTAAAAGGCATGGGAGAGGAAAGGTGGCCTAAATGAATGTTACAATACTTTGAATAAGAAGGCCCGAGAATAGCTTAGATGGAGGGAGTCACACACGGCATAGCCGCGAGAGGTCTCCGGGAAGGACAGTGGCTGGACAGAAGAGAGTGGATTTTCTGCATTGGGATGTGATACGTCAAGAATTGTCAGAGCCCAATAAAACATTTTTTTTTTTTAAAAAGGCATCAAAAACTTTTTTAGAGTCTGAATGAATGAAAGAAACAATGAATCTGCTCTGCGTAGATGGGTCAGAGACTTCTGAAGGGTTTGGTACTGAAGTATATTGGCCTAAAACCAGACATTCGGAGTTTCTTAGACATTCCTTTTGATGCAGGGCATGTTGGCTTAGAAGATAATGAAATAGCCGACGCTCTGACAAGGAAAGACACAGTAACCTCCATCATAGGACCTGAACTTTTTTTGATCAGTCTCTCCAAGAAAATCTCAGAAATAAGGAGCAAATCAAGGGAGCACTCGTAAAAGATTGCAAAGTTTGCATTAGTTCTTTTTATTTATTTTTTTAACGGGTTTTCGCAACCTAATGGGTCATATCCCTGTCCACCAGTTCTCTATCACTTCAGGCTCCCCTTCCTTAGCGCTCTTGCCTCTATCTTCTGTTTCACATCCTCCATCCAACGCTACATAGGTCTGCTTCGTGTCCACCTTCCTTCCTAATGGAGTAATGTGGATTTTCTTGGGCCAGCGTTTTCATCCATTCGTATTAGATGGCCATACCATTTTAATCTTTTAGTCTCTATAGTATTGAAAATGGTCAAGAAGATAACAACTTTTTTCCTAATTTAGAAGTTAGGGATTCGCTGAATCCTATACACTACAACTTCTCCAAAAGTTATTTCCAGGGTAAACAAGTTAATTTCAGCCCTTCTGAATAACGTCCAGCATGTGTTTTCTGCTGGCAACACTTTCTACGAATGAGTAGAAAATATATTTCTTCGTCCTCATTACTTTTTACTTCCTCCAGTAGGTTGCGTTCATTGAATTTATTATTTTTCTACCATTATTTATTTTATAACACACACACATTTATAAAAACCAGTTTTCAGACTCCGGTGACTTTAAAATACTTCCGTGGAAACTCGTAATAAAAAATTTGACATGATTGCAAAAATTAATCTTCACAACAATAAGAGAAAGTAAAAATAGGCAGGTACTATTATTCCCCCGTTTCCCCCAAATTCATCCGCCTAATTGATCTACCCCAGTAGCCTACCGGTTAATTTGCAATATCCCAAGATATCATTCAACTCCAACTCACCCCAGGCAACCCCGCGAGAGTGGTGCCCTCCCATACACACGAAACCTAGTAGTAGCGAAATGGCACACTGACATAAGTAGCCCACCGTTTCCCTAACTCCATCAT
The DNA here is from genome assembly GCA_011037195.1 of Triatoma infestans. NCBI lineage: Eukaryota > Metazoa > Arthropoda > Insecta > Hemiptera > Reduviidae > Triatoma > Triatoma infestans. Next base: position 129,737 of record JAAEAF010003000.1, read on the forward strand.
CATAGTTCTGACATATGGTACTAGACGTCCTCCCTATATTATGCAAATCGCTAGACACCCTTGTGTGTCCACTCACTACACCCACCATGGTACTCAGTCCTGTCCTACTAAGAGACAGGAGACAATGTGAAACCCCCTGCTTGGTTCGTTTGATGAATCTTTTAGCCTGGAGCCACTCCTGCGTGTCCTCCCAGCTTTTCTCCAAAACCCTCGTCTCTCAAAGTCTGATCTGGCTATCACAAAACCCCTTAGTGACGGCAAGGGCTGGCTCGGGACCGCAAAAAGGTAAAGAGGATCCCTCCCTAGCCAACCGATCCGCCCTCTCATTGCCGTCTATTCCCGCATGTCCGGGTACCCAACAGAGCTGCACCTTTCCCCTCCGAGCTAAGGCGTTTAAGCCTTCTCCTACATTCTCCCACCAGTTTCGAACTCCAACATGGCTTGCTCAAAGCCCTCAGTGAGGCCTGATTGTCAGAGAATATCCGCACCCCTTTAATCACTCCATGCCACTCCCTCGCAAGGCCAGGTACTACAAATATTTGTAAAACAACAAATTAATTGTATCAATAGATAGAATATAAATGTTTATTGAAATAGATGCATTTTTGTGCAAGCTCTTCTCTGACAAATTTTCTTACCAAATAGGCATGTTTGGTTAAATAGAGACATTCAATAGTTCATGGTTTACGGTTGCACTATTATTGCAGTACGAAGAAGAATAAATAACCATATGATTTTTGACGAAAAATTGAAATATTTCAACTTTATCGATATTTGTAAATAACTGTACAACAATCGATATGAATTTCGATTTTGATGAAACAATTAAAAAGTGAAGAAAACAAAAATTTTTGTTTTTTCATTTTAAATAGATAAAAAATATAAAAATCTTATTTTCTAAAGTTTTGTGAAAAGTTTATATAAAATCCTCTTTTAATATTAACAGAAACTTAAGAGAAGTTAATAAGTTAAAGTTTGTCCTAAAAGCTTTTATACTACCACAAGTAAATCTTCTTAAATATTTAATATTTGCTTTTTATTTGTTGAGCTTCAATTCTTTCTTTAGATATGCAAAATGCAATTAATTGTATTAAAATGATTTTTTTTTTTTTTTTAACAATTAAATTAGATTCACTTGTATTTATAGTGACGAAATACTATCATTGCATTATTATTTATATATAAGAAATTATTTCGAACTATTGTAATCTTGTTATATTCAAAGACAGATACCTTTAGACGTAATTCTGCAACCAATTTATTCAAAATTGAACATTAATATTTTTTATATATAGTAAATTTTCGCTATATAAATTTAATTATATATCAATCAATCAAATATACTATTGCTTTTAAGATATTATTTAAAAAATTATACAAAGAAAATTATAAAATACTATAGTACCAGAAAAGGTTAAAGTAAAGTACATTTTTTTTATGGCTAATTACAATAAAACAAAACAAAAATAATAAAAAAAATAGCTGTAATAAGATCATTGTATCCATTATAAAATAAAGAAAATAGCTAATCAATTTTGAATAAAACTTCTTAACTCCAATGACTTCTGTACATAATGAAAGAGATGGTTGACTTTTATTGTAACATTCTATTGTTTAGAATGTTACAATAAAGATTCATCATCTAGTGGGTATGAAATATGAATTGAGAGGTGTAACTGCTGGGATGGATGCAAGAAATATAAAAATATACTTAATTTAAAAAAAAATCAAAATAACATTCCAGGTAGAAGACCACTATTGTCTTTTAGAGTTCATGAACTTGATAGCATTGTGTACCCCTTCTTCTCACAAGAGAAGATTTGAAATAACAATTAGAAGACATTCCTTCAAAATACAGTTTGTTGTAGACACCGAAGCAGAACACTTGTTCTTCGCCCTCTTAGCATCAATGCATATTAATAAGTTTATAATTTCTTTGCAAATAACTTGTAGTTATTATTTCAATAGAATATTATATTGTTGTTAGCAGTGGTGACTACTTTCTTATTTCTGATACTTCACTCTCTTAAACATATATATTTACAAGCCCTTTTACTAAACCGCTCGTGCTACACACTACCACTATTCTACAACACATCACACCAATTACTTTTCTCTGCCTAAAGTGATTTAATGTGGGAACAAAATAAGTGAGCTATACTGTCATTACCAGAGTTACATAATGGGCATAACTGATCACGCTCAAATCTGTATGTTATATTATTAAAATAAATTCTACTAAACTTGTCACAAGACAATTATTGAAATGTGGTTGGTGTGATGTGCTGTAGACTAGTAGTAGTGTGTGTAGCACGAGCGGTTTAATAAAAGGGCTTGTGTTTGTAAGTTTTAAGAGAGTGAAGTAATAAGAATAATTATGAAAACACTGATAGATTAGATTAAATATATTCTTTAAAGATATTTAAATGCTATTCAATAACACAGTAATATGCATAAGTATACTGGAACTAGTTGGAATAAACTCTTATGTTTTAACTTATAACTGGCACAGTCCCGAAAAGTTCTGGTGAAATGTCTAGCTCAGACTCTTCTTGTTTGAAAGCAGAATGCAGACTGTTCGAAAGAATGCCTTCTCTTACAAAATAGTTGGCCAAGTGGCACTGTATTAATTTAAAGGATTCTTGTGCCTTTGTCTCCCTAATAGCAATGACCTTAAATTACAGTACCTGACTCTTTTCACTGCACTAAGATACATTATTTGAATTAGCTAATTTTCACAAAACTATTTTCCAAAACTATTATTTTTCCATTTCGTTCTTCCACTACATAATCTTAATTGGGCACAGACCCTTTAGCTTATTAATAATGGCACTGTAGTGAAAGATAAAGATTCTCCAAGTCCCAACGCACTTATATTTCTAAATACACTTGGTCATATGATGATAAATTTAATTATGTGAAGTAAATTGAAAGCCATTAAAATATATATTATGGTGTAAACCTTCTCAAATTAGTTGTTGTGGTTTTGGTTCCACAGTACTGGAAAGCATCAGTGATATTTTCCGTGATAGCCTACAAGCTTTTTATGGTCATCAACCGGTTTCGGGCGTTCGCCCATCATCAGGATGCTTTTTATCAAACAGGGTGATGACATAGATTAGCACAGGAGCAAATTTAATTAATACACTCCACATAGTTCATTACTATGACATAGTGTACACAATGTATATAATGCATAGTGTGTTAAATAAATCTGCCCTTTGTAAATCTATGTTATCACACATATGTTTGACAAAAAGCATCCTGATGAAGGGCGAACGCCCGAAACCGGACGATGACCATAAAAAGAAGCAGGTTATCACGGAAAATATCTCTGATGCATTCTCAAATTAAACTACACAGAAATAAATGCCCAATACTTTTTATTATCTCTTATTTATGCTTAGTCAGACCTTGTCAGACTTTCGAAAATTGTGTTTTCACCGGGTAAATAAGTTTTAGGATACCACAAATATTAAAAAAATGTTTTTAGCGAGTGAACTGTGAGTGTGTGTGTGTGTGTGTGTGTGTGTATTTTAATGTAATATCACAAAAAACAATAAAAATCGTAGGAAGCCCAAACTTGGTATGCCATCCATGTACTACCACCATATCAGCCTCGAAGACTTCTACCAAAAGTACGACTTTACTGGAAAGCTTTTTTTCATTTTTCGCAAATGTCTCGAAAATGGCTCGACGATATTCTTTAAACTTATCTTCTACTTTCTCTTACTCGTAGTAAGAGGAAATATTCTAATCGTGTCAAATTTTCGATATCGAGTTTTCACCGGAAATATCCGTTTTTAAGTAACCGTGAATCCCAAAAAAAAATGGTTTTTAGAAAATGGTCAATGTGTGTGTGTGTGTGTGTGAACAGCATAGCTGAAAAATGAAAAAACCGTAGAAATCTTCAAATTTGATATTTCGTTTAGGTATCACCATAGGATCCCGCAGTAGGTCATCTGTCAAAATTCTCAATCGGAAATACCACTTTACTGAATTTTTTTTTTTTTTTTCACTTTCTAGCAATTTTCTCAAAAATGGCTCCAACGATTTCTTTCAAACTTGTAATATATAACTACGCATACAAAAATCTACAACTTTTATTTATAACATTTCTCTGGGAAAATTCATTTAAGGGTATTTTTGGAGGAGGAGGGAGGTTAGGTTTTTCTCTTAAGTGTTATTTCAGTTTACTATACAATACTGTCATTCAAATAAATAATATTAATTAGAATTAAATGAGTTATTGAAAATTCTGAGTTTGAAAAAAAAATCGAATGACCGGAAGTGAGTTTTTATTGAAATGTATTTTTCAGTTTTTCTGGTATTTTCTCGAAAACGGCTCTAACGATTTTCTTAAAACTAGGAATGTGAACTATACATGTAAAGAGCTACATTTTTTATTTGAAACACTTCCTCTTGGTAAAGTCATTTAAGGGGACTTTTGGAGGAGGGATACGGGGTTATGTTTTTCTCTAAAGTGCTATCATAGTTGATTATACAATTCTATTCATCCAAAGAAAATTAATTAGAAATAAATAGATGACCAAAAATTGCGAGTTTTAAGAAAATTAGTAATCCGGAAGTGTGCGCTTTTACTGGACAGTTTTTTGTTTTTTTTTCAGTTTTCGAGGAATTTCATTAAATTTGGTACACTAACTATATTATTATTCACAAAAGAGGAGAGCAAACCCTACGCTATCCAAAGCCTCCCAGGGCCCATATAGCTACCCCTAAAGAATAACAACCACTGGGACTAGAACGAAAATCTAGGCCTAGGTTTAAACCATCTAAGTTTCACCACAGACTGAACAAATCGGACCAAAACCTTAAAAGGACACAACTTAAGATCCTCTACCGATATCCTATTCCGGCCGAAGGTCCTAAACCTAATCTCCTCACAACCCAAACAATTCGTCATCAGATGCATGGGTGTTTCCTCCTCAGTCTCACAAACTCTACAAAAAGGGTCAGGCATGAGTCCCATTATATAGAGATGTCTCCTTAAACCACACTGCCCAGTGAAGAATCCAACCAGATATCTGAGGGAGGTCCGTGAAAGACATCGGACTCCGCTACTCAAAGCTCCGTCCGGGTCCCCAATGAGCATTTTAGACTGCCGACAACCCACTTTACTCATCCATAAGGATGTGTGCTGTGAGGTCATCCACGTCTGAAAGCCCGACAAACATGTGCCAGAAGACACACCAACAGCAGGCTCTGGACCAATGAAAGGGAGAGAGGCACCTAATTTGGCAAACCTCCTCATTCCCAAAAATTCCCATATGACCTGGAACCCAGACCAGGAGCACATCCTTTAATGAACAAAGATCTTCCAGTTTTTTGGAACATTCCAACACCAATCTGGAAGTGAAGACACATGAATTAAGCGCCTTCAACGCAGCTTGGCTGTCCGAGCAGATACAAACACCTTTTAAATTAGTGTTACGCACTCTCTCATCCAAAATACAGCAAAGCATTGCATAAACCTCAGCCTGGAAAACGGTGGCCCACTCACCAAGAGGCGCTACCAAATGATCTCCCGTCTCAAAATAGACGGCAGCCCCAGACCTACCATCCATCCTGGAACCGTCCGTGTAGCATCGGAGATAATTCTCAGGAATCACACCAGACGGACCCAGGGTTAACTAATCTTCCCTAGAAGGCAACCTAACCCTGTAGGAATGACCAAAGACAAAAGTCTTCAAATTTACACTAACTACAAAAATTGTCAATTATAATTTTTTTAAAATGGAGTAAGAGATAGTTGTGTGAGTGTTTTATACCAGATTTTATTTTTATATATATTATGTACAAAAATAAATCCTTATCACTTTTATTTTAAAACATTTTCTTGGGAAAAATTGATTTTTTGGGGGTTTCTGGGGGGGGGGATATTATTTTACCACCTATTTAATATTAATACATATTAGAAGCATGATAGAATTCCAAATTTGAAGAAAATCGATTAACAGGGAGAGCGACATTACAGAGTAGCGTAGGTTTTTTGATGGAAATTTCTCAAAAACGATTACAACGATTTCGATTAAACTTAGTATGTAATTGCACAGATATAAACGTCTCCCTTTTATTAGAAATATTTTTCAAAAAAAAAAAAAAAAAAAATTATTTTGAATAGCATAAAAAGAGTCAAACATGCGTTATTCCATATCATTGAATTCATTTTTATTAACACAGATTAAATATTAACCTAATGAAATGGACTTGTATTTTTACTCATCATATATATATATATATACTTATATATATTTCTTATTTTAGAAACAAATAAACCTCCAGAGTGCGCTGCCTTGCGGTGGTCGATCATGGCCACAATACAAGAGCAATCCTAACTCCCAAGTGATTTTTGATAAGGTCTCCCACTTCCATTGGCCTTTTTCCGTGGTTTGAATTTCTAAACACCCTAGCGGCCCTTCCCCCCACAATACTCATCATGCCTTTCCCTTGTTTTGTTTTTTTTCTTCCAACCCTATTCCTACCATTTTTTTTTTACATGACCTAAATAAATGGTACCTTTTTGTAAATTATTTAAAATATTATTATTTAGTAGATTTTAATGATTATATTTATTAATATTATCATTATGAGATATTTCAAACGCTTTATTTATATTTAATGTAGTTAACATAAATATATTAAACTGCGGATATTTAATTAACCACTATTAAGCACGAAAGACGCCTATAATAAATTTGCCGGAGCAGAATTGTCAGAAGTAAAATATACTTAATCCAACTCCTCCTCATCCTATTTTTTTTAAACCTGTAAAAGTTGGCTACGAAGAACAGAAAAAATAAATAATATCAAAAGAATTATTGAAGCGCATGTAATATATATATAATAATAATTTATATATATTATCGTTGTGTGTTGTATGTGCGCGCGCGCGAGTTATTTCAGGCCCACCTTCTCAAGGTGTCCCTGAGTCTACAATGACCCGTGAGGAAACCTGTCACCATACTAGTCATTTTTCGCTCATATGTTACACAACTCAGGTCATAACTGCTCCTAAACACTCCTCAGGTCGTCTGCCTCAGTCAATCTACCTCAGCCCTGATTCAATTCTCCAGAGCAAATGCTCACTTTTCTTGGACCACAAAAAGCTATTCCAGCCCCGTAAAAAGGGCGCCATTTGTTGCCAGAGCGTTGGCCAACTCATTACCTTATGCGCTATCATGTTCTGGCAAAATCAAAAGAGGTAACTCTATTCTATTTGGTCAGATCATTAATTTTGTCGATGCATTTTACCAATTCCATTTTGTAATTAATGCCACATGAACTCAGTAACTTGATAACTGTCTGATTGTAGAACAGGAGATCGCAATCTCCTGATTCCAGTAATTATTGCTGAGTATCAATTGTAAGGATTTCCGCCTGTGGAACTTGCCTATTGATTCCCATTGCCTAGTTTTAGGCTAGTTCCCTATCCAAGGATTACCAAATGCCATGACTCCACTCTCTTCTTTAATAAAAACATTTTTGATGAACTCTATTTCTTAATCCTTCCATCGGCAAGTCGATATATGGGAATACCCACTCCCTAGGGCCAATCACTTACTCTTCCAATATCTTCCCTAGCTATTCTAAGGATAGCTCCCTCCAAGATAAATTAAATAGTGTGGCCAATTATGTGAAAGATTGTCTAAGAAATTGAATATTTCCTGTTTCAAAAGTGAAGATTTCAATTTATAAGCAAACACATAAACATGTCTCGAAGTGAAGGTCTCTAGGATTCCCATCATCTTGTGGTGTGTGAACTTTCAGGAAATTCCCATTTTCTTCAAGTTAGAAAGTTACGCAAAGTCATGAATAATTGTTCTGATTCTTATTCCCAAAATCATATTACAGTGTCTTCCATATTTCAAGATCACATGAGCATCTTTACGATCTTTATGCTCATTATAAATGACTGTGATTATTCAAATTAACAAAACGTCACTATGTATTTGGCTGCAAGGCGAATGTGGGAGTACAAAATGTATCCATTCTTAAATAACTTTCCTGCATATAAAAGTTATGACTGAGGGCCATTTCTTAACATTGTTATTATAAAAAAAGGGCTAAATGTGGAATGTGAGAGTTTTTCTCTAGATCTTCGGCTCTAAGGTGTATTTCCGCTGTCCCTAGAGCAGATGTTATACTAATTCGTGATAGAGATTCCGAACAATTTGGGAGCAGGAATGTTTTCTAATATCACGTCAATATTTCCGTTTCCGTGATTGCCTGCTTCTTTTTGTGGCCATCTTAATGTTCTAATAATTTAAGTCGGCAGTTTAAGCCGGTCAGAGATATGAAAAAATTTGCATGCTATGACGGAATAAATCCCAGAATTATAATTTCATTACAAATTTATATATTTTATTTTTTGTCTAAGTTAAGGCGCGTCAACATCTATGGTCCTTAGCGCCCAAAGCCTTTTCAGGCCTTTACAGTGCACTGCCGGCGTCCGGACAGTGTTCTCTCGCTACAGACAACACAATCAATCACACACAGATCAATCACAAAGTTCTAATGTTTACTAATAGTTCTATTATCTGAGAAATCCCAGTAAGCCAATTAAAATTAGCAAAAGTTAGTAGACTGAAGGAAATGTTTCAATAATTGCTAGGTAAAATGAAGTAGGGAGTAAGTCCTGTCAGTGTTTCACAACCAGATATTTTCTTTTATAAATTATAAATATTAAATATTTATACATAATTTCTGAATATGAGGATGGGTCCTCGATGCTGGATAAAATCTGTGATTTTATCCATCATAGCTTTTGCATACCGAGGAAATCTCGAGAAAAACTGGACGCGCATAGAAGGTCATCCACGCTGTATTGGGTTGCACGAGATTGTATGGCTGCAAGGCTAGAGTCTGGCATAGGATCAAAAAAAATATTCCTGACGGTTTTCGGATTTTCATCTATCGTCAGAGTAAAGACAGCTCTCTCTACACGAACTTGATAGCTTTACTCTGACGATGGATGAAAATCTGAAACCGGTCAGGTACATGAAATATATGCAAACTATGGCAGAAAAATCGTAGAATTATAATTTCATTAAAAATTTATATATATATATATCTGTCTAATTTAAGGCGCATCAACATCTACGATCATTGGCGCCCGGAACTTTTTCAGGGCACTAACTGCTTCCGGTCAGTATACTCTCGCTACAGACGGCACTGTCCATCACTGAACAGTAGCTGTAGTGGCTCCTAGGAAGACAAAAAATCTAAGGGGTATCACTGGAATCGCGAGGGAGTCCAACGCGCTAACCACTGAGCTAAAAATCCCTTACTCAAATTTCGTAATTTTTAAACCGCACAACGGAAAAAAAGCAAAAAAATGAAAAGTGGTTCTATCAGAACAATTTAATTGAAATAGTAAAAAAAATATGATTATTTAGGAGTTAAATTCACATCAAATTTAAATTTCGGCAACAACTTACAAGATAAGATAAGTAAAGCTAAAATAGCATTAAATAATTTTAATAGCATTTTCTTTTCAAATAAGTGTAATTACAGCTTAAAGTTGAAAATATTTTACATTACATCTCGTGTAATAATGTATTATGACGCTCAAGTTTGGGGTTGGAGGCAATATGAATTGTCAGAGAATGTTTTTAAAGAGAATTTACTGTCTGCCAAAAAACACTCCAAATAATTTTTTATTATTAGTAAGTAACGTAAATAGCATGTTTGCGTACACCTTTCGCCTTCATATGAAGTACATTAAAAAAATTGTAAATTTTATGGATAGCAACCGGTTGCTAACAAAATATTAGCCACGTCAATAATAAGCAAAAAGATTTGTTGGGCTAAGGAATGGCTGAGACTTTTAAATGAATTCAATTTGATTGATGTTTCTAATGCTGATGTGAGGCCAGTGGGTTGATCTGTCTGATGCTTTGTTAAAATGTATAATTAACAAGGAACATAAGAAGTTTGTTGTGGTGGTTACTAATAGTTCTATATCTGAGAAATCCCAGTAAGCCAATTAAAATTAGCAAAAGTTAGTAGATTGAAGGAAATGTTTCAATAATTGCTAAGTAAAATGAAGTAGGGAGTAAGTCCTGTCAGTGTTTCACAACCAAATATTTTCTTTTATAAATTATAAATATTAAATATGTATACATAATTTCTGAATATGAGGATGGATCCTCGATGCTGGATAAAATCTGGGATTTTATCCATCATAGCTTTTGCATACCGAGGAAATCTCGAGAAAAACTGGACGCGCTATCTAAAACTGGACGGTTGCTATCCGTAACATTTACAATTTTTTTAATGTACTTCATATGTACGCAAACATGCTATTTACGTTACTTTCTAATAATAAAAAATTATTTGGAGTGTTTTTTGGCAGACAGTAAATTCTCATTAAAAACATTCTCTGCCAGACTGTGACAACATTTACGTGGGGCAGACCGGCAGAAAAATCAAGGAACGATTTACCGAACACATCAGATCATACAAATACAACAAAGTTGACTCAAATTACGCCAATCACCTAAAAACTAACAAACACAAACCCGATGACATAACGACCACGATGAAACTAATACACTCTGGTCACAAAGGACGACGACTTGACATAGTAGAACAACTCGAAATATATAAACGAAAAACACAAAACTTAATAAATGAACAGACAAAATTTGCTAGTGAACCATTATTCAGAACACTCTTCCCACAATAGCAACAGAAACACAATTACACACGCAACAAATAGTTCTTAAATAGATTTTAAGGTTAGGTTTAGTTTTAAATCTACTATGTACATATAACTTTACTAGTTTACATATATATATATATAAAAGGTGCGTATTTGGATGATTTATGTGAGTGATGATGTGACATGGTTTGTGGGATGCATAATAAAAAACTTAATTATATAAGAAAACATAATTAGGTATACATGCTTGCGAGCATGTGAGGGTTGCGTGAAAAAGAGAAAGAATGACTGGAATTTCTTAATTCTTTGGAACTGGAAAACTTAACTTAATTATATAAAAAAATCGTGCAGTTTTAAACGAATGAATGAATTTTAAAATGTTAGTTTAATCGTTGTTTAATTTTATTTAGATTTATTTTGTGTATCTTATTTTTTATTTTTGTATATTCTTAATATTTTGGTTAGTTAATTGTGAAATAAGTCTCCCTCCAACAACAGAGTTTAAAGATTAGACCCCCGCGTCCACTGTAAGAAAAGAATTTGCCCTTTAACAACCCAAACACGTGTTTCCCACCCATCTGGCCACATCCCTTTACCTAGTTTAAGAGTTTAGTATTTAAAAATACACCTCAGTTAGTGTGAAACTAAGTCTCTGTACGAGTCTGTGTTGGCACACTGTCTGAAGAACGCATCCTGAAGATGGGCGAACGCCCGAAACCGGTCGATGACCACAAAATGAAGCAGGCTACCACGGAAAATGTCTCTGAAACATAAGAAGTTGATATCCAAAGTTCAAGGCAGCTCAAACCATTTATTGTAGCCGCATCTGAGATTCAATCTGAATGATCATTATTTGAATTTAGATAATTTCTGAATGCAAGATTGATTATTAAGGTAAGGTCAGAGATGCTGAATCTAACTTGCACCCCTTGCAAACGGATACTTCACCCTTTTGCCCGGTATGCCCGTAATGGAGGATCTTTTTCACTTTCTATTTGAATGTCCTGGCCTATATCAACTCAGAGGGCATTATCTGAGTAAGAATATTTAACGGATGAATACTGAAACCATTTAAGTGTTGCAGTGTTTCTTCATTTAAAT
>JAAEAF010003000.1:144289-193590 GCA_011037195.1 Triatoma infestans
ATTTTACCTATTAGCCCGATGCTTGATAGACTTGATAAACTGACATTGAACAACAAAGTCTTATATACAGCGCATTACTCAATCCGATCTGGACTTTACGGACTCGAACTGTGGGGGGGTCAGCCAAGCATTCCAACATCTACCATCTTCAGTCACTTCAATCAAAAATTCTTCGCCGCATAACTAATGCTCCATACTATGTCTCAGACAAAACTATCCATAATGATCTCAATATACCTTTCATTGCAGACTTAATTCCAGCTCGCTATAAAAAGTTTCATTTCCGCCTCTCTGAACATCCTAATCCTCTAATTCATCACCTCTCATCTTCAGCCCTTCCTGACGACCCGACTCGACGTCTGAAGCAACGTTGGCCGCGTGACTTCCTCGACGTAGGAGGTCAATTAATAACAAGTCACATGGAGATACCAATGGGTGATGTATTTGGTTTGTTGAGTTGTCATAGTTTGTAGTGTGTGCTGGTAGCTTGTGCAGCACGAGCGGTTTAGTACAGGGGCTTCTAAGTATATATGTTTAATAGTGAAGTATTAGTAATAATCAAGAGATCACACTGTTTGTAAAATAGGTATATTCTCTAAGTGAAATTAAGTTACTTTAAAATATCACAATAATATGCTTATAAGCACACTGAAATTAATTGGAATAAACTCTTATGTTATAACTTAAACTGGCACAGTCCTGATATGTTCTGCTTCCGGTGTCTACAACCACTATCCTTGAAGGAATGTCTTCTAATTGTTATTTCAAATCTTCCCCTGTGAGAAGAAGGGGTACGCAATGCTATCAAGTTCATGAACTCTAAAAGACAATAGTGGTCTTCTACCTGAAATGTCCTTTTCCAAGGGAATATCACATATTCTTGATATTTTTTATTTTTTTCAAATTAAATATATTTTTATATTTCTTGCATCCATCACAATATTTACTAGTTGTAGGTTTCAAATAAACAAAAAAAACAACAAAAAAATATTTCCAAATTTAGTACATAAATAAAGATCAATCTCTCGCTTTTTTATTTCAAAACATTATTCGGAGAAAATTGGTTTAAAAGTTTCTAAGTTCTTCTCTTATGTAATTGTACTACTTGATAAATAAACCTCTTGGAAGAAAAGAAATTATCAAGCCATTATAATATTTGCTTTGATGAAGGTACAACTATTACTTTTTTAATGAAGTTAATTTGTAAAATTTGGTTTTTCTCTTTTATCTTGTAGTTAGCTTGTTTGTATGGCCACTTTAGAGTGATGCACGCAACATATATCCGCTTACATGCCTGACATTATTTAGATATTGTATATATTTAATGGCCTCTACGCAACATTAAAGAAGTAGGGCTTTTGAGTATTGCTTATCGATTTTCTTTGAATCACACTTGGGAATTGAAAAAGAGATAGGGAACAAGTGATGCCATGGAAACGAATGAGTTTGACTATTTGTTTACTAAATAAATTTCTCTTATGAAATACTCCAATTACTTTCTGATTCTTTTATCATAATTATAATAAATTGCCAAATTTAACTTTAAACGCGGAATTTCTACCCTACATGTTTCTCTCTAACAATACACCATTACTTGGTTGGGCGGACTACAAGTTACCACTAGATAGTGAAAGTAATTTAAACACAATTGTGCAACAGTCAGCATCTAAATAAAACCACAGCAATTAAAATCTAATTACACCGCTTTGTTAGAAACCTCTTTAATCAATTTTTCTGGCAAAAAATGTTAAATAAAAGTGATAAGTCTTTATATATATAAAGAGAAGTTTTCGAGCAAAGTCCCCCCCCCCCCAAAACTCAAAAAGTTATTCTGTAAAGTCGCATATTATATAGCTAATTTACTTCAAACACAAAAATTCCAGAAATGTATTTAATTTTTGCTCCATATTTATTTTTAAAATAATGAAATATAAGTGGTTTAATAAATATAAATGTATTGGAATCAGATGTCTTGGTATCGGGAGTTGAAGTGAGGAGTAAGTGTTGTTAGTTAGAGAGATTAGAGTATTGGTATTCGAAATACGTACTACTTGATTTATGAAAATAAACTATATTTTAACAAATAATTTAAAGTGTTTTGAAATAGATAAACTAAGATGCACAATTGTAAAATGAATATAAGAATTATGAAATGATTAATAAATATTAAAGAAATAGTGTTTAAAACCTCGAATAGGGACGCGCTCGCGATGTGTGAAACTTAACTGCTTGATAACTCGAACTTAACTGACGTGAATGATGACTGATGTATAACTGGTCTGTAACTGATTGTGAACTGATGTCGTACTGGCCGAGTTATACTGATAACCGGTAACTGATGCTTGACTGACAGAATACTGATTTGTAACTGATCCCCTCCTCCTGTGGGGCGACGTTTATATTCGCATCACTCACACATCGGCTGATGTGTAAGTACGCGCTACACTAAGACATCTCTCGTAGTATATTGACCAAAGGCCGGGGTGGCGACGCTTGTTAACAGATGGTGGCCAAGTGGCTTCTTGAGTGTACATTGACCCTTGTATGAAGGAAATACAGGCCGGAGAAGGCTCCGGGCGCCAATGACCATAGATGTTGACACGCCTTAAATTAAAAAAAATATATACCTTCTAGAAGCATTTAATAAAAGGTTCAACAAAAACTTAAAAATGTAAAATATTAATATTTTTATCCCTGCATTTAAAGTTTTACAGTTTTAAACTTCATACAGGAATACATATTAATAATTTTTATATCGTCAAAATATAAAAATAAACAAATACTAAAATTTTTGTAATAAAACCAAATGAATAGAATAGAAATATAAAAAGCTAATTTTCAGAGGAAATTTCACATTCTTCCTCTTGTTATTCCAGCAGAATAAAAATAAAACTACTACACCGGTTATTTGAGCAACAAACCATTCAAAATTAATGTACCGCCAAATATTTAGACCATTACCGTTTACGTGCGTGATTGTAGCGTGGTTTCTATGTGGATTGTGGATGATGCTATTTCCTCAATCTAGTAGTTTCTCATTGTTGACAATGCTCTACAATGAAAGGAATATTATATTAGGTTCGAATATGAATGTTCGCAATCATTTATAATGTATTTATAAACATTATATATATATATTGTAACCGATATATATATAAACTAGGCAATTAATATAAATATCGTTGCGATAGTTCTGCATTATTTTATATTATTTCCTCTTATTTATGTGCCGTTCAGGAGGGGTATGTTATGTCAGATTTTTTTCCACTTTCAACTCAACAGCGGAAGTTGGATGCAATACAAAAAAAAAAAAAAAACTCTCTCTTAACTTAAATTAAATATTATTTTATGGCCTCTCAGGATTAAAATTTTTTTCAAGAGAGAATTAATGTTTATTGAGTAGTAACTTCATGATGTGTTTTTTTTTTCCACCACGCATCCGATACCATGTTTTCTATTTTTACCGCATAACAGCGCTGCAGATGCTATGCACAGCGCATTTAACACGCCAATGCAGCTCTTGAATGGTTTGTCAAATTAAGCAACAAGCCACGCCCAATTTCTCCAATAATTTGTATAAGTGGCGGGCAACTTTATTGTTTATGCCAACACACTGTCAAAGATCCTATAAACAATCTTCTTCAACAGTGAAGTACGAGTAAATGAACATTCTTGAGAAAGTTATTATATAGTCAAGAAGTTATCTTCGCATAGGACTGACTCATTGACAGCTGATTTTTAGATTGTTGATAATTGATTTCTGATTGATATAAACTCTGTAATTGCTAAGCTTTTATACATTTCTTAATAACTCTTTATGGAAGTTTGGAGCAACTTTAGATGGAGGTTATAGACTATTCATCCGTTCCGTACAAGTGGTGCTTGACAGAAAATGAATAGCGCATTGAAGTGTAGCGTAAAAGCGCTGGAGTGGCTGGCATCAGCAACATGAAACTGCCAACGTTTCCTAGCTGACAAGTGTTTAGTCTATTACCCTATGCAAGTAGAATGTAATATTTGTTTTATAGAGTTCCACTGTTACCAGGTCGCATATTTAAATAACAAGGTTGGCTATAATAGATGGGTGAACGTATTATTTATTTATTTACCAGGCGCAACCGCTGATCGTTCCCTATAACTCTACTCTTTAATAATCTTCATACTAAATATGCGAAATATATATATATATATATAGAATATATATGTATAAACATATTACAATCTAAACAAATAACACTTGTTCTTTTATGAGTCATAACCATTTTTCTAATGGATAATGTAACGATTCACATCGTTACATTTGTTCAAATAAAAATGCTAAATCGAAGGAGTTAGTAGAAAACAGAGAAAACGAAAGATTCAAAAAAGTTCAGAAAATGTAGGACGAAGGTCTAACACTGAGCAAAAACGATCCGTGGAGAGCAAACGCTTGCAATCGTCGATTTATACTTGGAAACATGTGGTCAACATGTCGTGTTATTTATCGCCGAGTATCGTCTAAATATATTTCTCTCCTTTTTTTTCTCACGAAGCTGGATTATCACCGATTTGAGATCGTGGAAATCGAAAGATGAGATCTTGATTTTTTTTTTATTAATTATGCATAAATACCCACTCGAATATGCCAGAATTATATTATTTCTTACTAGCTAACCCGACCACGCTTCGCTGTGGCTGTCTGATTTTTAGGTTTAACTATGCGTGATTTTGATAATTTGCTTCGATGCTTTGGAATAGCCTGTCTACTAATTCTTCTTTTGAATGTACAATGTTGCAGAAATTAGATGGGAAGGTGATTTTTCCCGTTTCCGGATTTGTAGGAGCAGTGCCGTTACCGAGTTCGAGAAATTGTCTTGAAAATATGGCAACTGTTGGGTCGTTTTGAAGTTGAACTCTCATATTCGTTGTTAAATGAATTTCTTTTACTGTGCTCCAAAGAGTTGAATATTTCAAGCAGGTATGCAATTCATCAGCTGATGCTGAGCGAGCTATAACTGGAAGCGTTGCCTGAAGTCACCGGCTGGTAACACCAATGTTCCATCAAATGGAACCTGATTATTTCGCAAACTTTCAATATGGTCTAATGCTTCCAATGACTTCTTATAAGCCATTTTACACTCATCCCATACAATAATTTTGCACGCCCGAAGAACCATTCCCATTCCTGATGTTTTAGAAATGTTACATATTGGGTTTTTTGTGAAGTGCATGGTTAAGTCATGACAGTTTAAGAGCTGAATGCCCTGTACTACCTCCTTCCATCAACGTAGCAGCAATACCTGAAGAAGCAAGTGCTAACGCAAAATGGCCGTTTGAACGAATTTTAGCTCGGAATTACCCGTTTCCGTGGTAATTTTGGAATAGAGGTACTTATAAGTAGTTGAGAAAGAGTTTCAGAAAGTGAGCCACCATCGCAACGCGTCTGAGTCGGTCTATTTCTGCCAACCTTGCGAAATGCTCGGAGAAGTTTCCGTTTCCGTGGGAACTTCGGAGTAAAAAGTATATATAAACAATCTTATATAGAAATGCAACATTTGTAAAAATTTCAAGTCAATTTATCGACTACTTTTCGAGTTTTGCGGCCACAAACATACGGATGCTGAATTTTTATATATATAGATTAATGAAGAAACATGAAAATTTGGCCCATTGAAGCAATTACTACGTTGACAACCCAAAAGGATGGAAAATTAATTTTTCTTAGATATAAAAGAAGTATAAATTAACTGGACAAAGAACTCTTTATAAATGTTGTTGACCAAATTTTCTGTGGAAATAATGAAACAAAGAAATATCATCCACTCATTTCCTTTTTTTTTCTTTTTTTTAATTGACTTTTAATTAATTTCAATGCAAATTTTAATTAATATAAATTATGTGCGTTCAGTATTTTACTTTAGAAATTAAAAATACGGCAAACAATAACAAAATTTGAATAATTTAAGTTTATATAAAAATCTTTACAATACTCAATATTTATATATTTATTGTTGCGGTGGTTGGTTCCGCAGAGCTGGAAAACAACAGAGACATTTTCCGTGATAGCATTTTGTGGTCATCGACCGGTTTCGGGCGTTCGCCATCCTCAGGATGCGTTTGTCAGACAGTGTGATAACACAGACTTTTTTTTTTTTTTTTTTTTTTTTTACGTCCGACATTGAGGCAGTTCTGCCATTCTGTCTCTCGCAGCCCAATATAGATAACTTTCTTTTGACCAAGTGGTCTCGTCCGCTTTGAATAAAGAACGAATGTCCGATAAGGCGGGACAAACATATAAGTGCTCCGCGGTCATAACTTCGCCGTGGTTGCAGAGGGGACAGGTGGGGAATCCACAACGCCAATGCGGTGGAGATGCGCCTGGAGGTAATCGTGACCAGTCTTCAGGCGGAAACAGGCCACACTCACATTTCTTGGTAAGTCTGGAGGTAGAGGGTTGTCTAACAAGCTTTCCCATTTTCTCTCCCTGGCTGCCTCCCGGTAATACTCCAGCAGTAAGTCCCCGGTCCTCGCACGAATCAGCCGCTTCGCTCCATGGAGTGTGATTGGCTGCATACATTGGGGCATGTGCGATCCCTGCTTAGCCAAGAGGTCGGCCGCTTCGTTGCCCTCGACGTTACAGTGCGCGGGTACCCACTGCAAAACCACCCTTGCGCCTCTCGAAATAATTCTGTCAATTAAGGTTCTGCATTGAATCACGGTGGGCAGCTCCTGTCTTGAGCCTTCTGTCAAAGCAAGGATAGCAGCTCGGGAGTCCACAAAGATGACAATGTGGGAATCCTGCCTCTCCACCAAACATTTGAGAGCCAAGAGCAAAGCAAAAACCTCTCCCTCGAAATTAGTCCCCACTGCCCCGACTGGCTCGGCGAGTTGAAATTCTTTGGAGAAAACCCCAGCTCCAGCATTTCTGCTGGCTCCCTGCGCAGAGCCGTCAGTGTAAACATGTAGCCAGATAGCTGGGGGGTACCACCGATATACTGTTTCCAAGAAGATGCTTTTCATTTCGTAAGGGGGGGTAACGTCCTTTTGCACGGGTGCGCAAAGGCTCAGCGATCCTGCAGCAACCTTACAAAGCCTTATCAGATCACTCAAGGCTGGTAGGGGCTGACGTGAAAGTGTCAGTATCTCCAGACCATTGAGTTGTAGAAGCTTTTCGGATTTTCTTATGAAGCCTTCTTGCGTTTTCAGTCTCTCTGCTGGAGGGGAGTAATTTTGCCAGTATTGACCTTTGCTTCGTTTAAGTTTTTCGTGTAGCCTCAAGGCAGCTGCCACTCTTCTACTTCCTAGTGGCTCAACTCCGCTTTGAACTTCCATAGCCTGTATTGGTGTGGATTTAGCACCTCCCGTAATGATCCTCAATGCTTTGTTCTGGGTGATCTTTAGTTTATCCAAGGCTGTTATGATGAGTTCAGCGCCATATTCCATTGTTGGCCGAACGTACGTCTTGTAGGCTAGTGATAGCATATCCTGCGAGGCTCCCCATTTGGAGCCTGCCAAACGCTTTAGAAGTATGCACCTCTTTTCTCCTTGGTCGGTGAGTTTATTAATGTGTTTTGTCCATTTCAGCTTGCTGTCAAGAACCATTCCCAGATAGGTTGCCTCCTCAGTCCGCGCCAGGGTGGAATCGCAGTATCTTAGCCTAACGTCATGCTGTTTGGTGGAAAGAGTGAACAGTTTTAAACTGTCATCTCGTTAGAGTCCGCCCATATGCTTAAGGCCTGAAGTACGTCGTTTAGACACGATTCAAGTGCTGGGATACTACTGCTGGTGGCCCATATAATAAGATCGTCAGCGTACAATAATGCTTTAACGCCAGGGAACCTGCTTAAGCACTCCAGAACATCATTGATCATAAGGTTGAAAAGGTATGGGCTCAATACAGATCCCTGAGGTAGTCCCTGCTTTATCTGTCGATACGGAGAGGTGTACCCTTGGTACCGCACCCGTATGAATCTTTGAGCCAAAAAGGAGGAAATGCTTCCAAAGAGTCGCCCCGATACACCCGCCTCAATCAACTTACTTAGGAGTTTCCTTCGCCATACCCGGTCAAACGCTGTTTTAAAATCTACCAGCACCGCCAACGTGCTCTGTCTCCTCTGAAAGCCGTCCTTAATTTCTTGGGTTAGTTGGGCCACCTGTTCCACTGTACATCTGTGTCTCCTGAAGCCCGCCTGATCATAGGAAATGACACCGCGAGAGTCCAGAAACATTTCCAGTCGTCTCAACATCATTCTTTCGAGTAACTTAGAGAAGGCACTGGTTAGGGCAATTGGTCGAAAGCTTTCCGGGCTGTCAGCTGTTTTTTCCCTTTTAAGGATTGGCACAATCTCTGCCTTTCTCCATTCCGCTGGATAGTGATTCTTCCACACTAGGTTGAGGAACCCCAGGACTGTAAATTTTGCTTTTTGGCCCATTTTAGCAAGGAATTCGGGGAAGATCTCATCCGGACCAGCGCTCCTGCCTAGAGGGGTGTTACCTAAAGCATCGCTTAGCTCCTCAAGGGTGAAATCTGCATCGAATAGTTCCATTTCTTGCTTGGTAAAGCAAGTAGGAAGAGGTTTTGCAGATGGATTGCCATTTTCTTTTTTTGCACGGAAGTTACTAACTTTGGCATAATGCTTACAAAAGTGTGTGGCTATGTCCTCACCTTTTGTCAGCAGCTTTTTGCCAGCTTGAATCGGATTATGGGTGGAATCCTTAGTGTTAGTTAGCCTGGAGATAAGTGCATGGGCTTTCCGGCTATCTTTCCTAAAATCCAGTTTCTGTAAAAAGCTGCTATAGGACGATCTTTTTGCTTCTGTGATCTTTCTCTTCAGCGATGCTGTCTTTTGTTTCAGGTGGCGATGGTTTTCAGCTGTATAACTTTCTTCGACATTAGCTCGCAGTTCATCTCGCTCATCTTTAAGCCTCTGGAGTTCTGAGTTCCAACAAGGCTTATAGCGTTTTAATTTACCCCGTGGGACAGCCAATATGGCACACTCTATTATTTTGTTCTGTAGGTTTTTGAGGGATCGGTCGACATTGTCATCAATCAAGTCGGATGTGATTGCCTCATCAGTAAGTTTATTGTACTTCTCCCAATTCGCTTTCCTCAAGTTCCAAAAGGCTCTTAGCGAGGGCTGGGGAGGGGCCTGGTTTTTATTAAAGGCCAGTTCAACGAGCGTAATCCTATGCCCGAAACCTCCTGGAGCGTCAAGCAAAGTATGCCTCAGACGGTTAGCTTTGGAAGGGTGCGCAATTACCAGGTCGGGATGGGAAGTAGAGCAGCCGTTATAAGACAGAAAAGTAGGTTTAGACAACTCATTTTCAACAAAGATTGCGGGGTTAGAGTCAATGAAGTCTTCCCAGGTTCGTCCCACCGCATCTGTCTGTGGGTATCCCCAGCGGCGAGAAGGAGCGTTCATATCACCGAGGAGTATACAGTTGCTGTCCCAGCAGGCATCTAACAGATGTAAATCTGGTTTGTTCCTTGGTGGATTGTAGCAGAAGAGGATGCGATATCGACTGTCACCCTTCCACGCAGTCATTTCGACCAGTTCCAGTTTATCCCCATCAGACATTTCTTTTCGTACTTGAAAGTTAACCAATAAGGACGCCTTTGCGGCCACTATAAAGCCAGAAGACTTTTGTCTCGCCCTTTTTAAGGAGTAAGTCTGATATCCGTTCATCTGGAAAAAGTGTACATGATCTGTGGCAGCGCTTGCCTCTGCGATTCCATATATGTCTACGTCATTAGTTGTGATAATCGTCTTCAATTCGGTAAACTTTGCGTTAGTAAGGCCATCCGCGTTCCAAAAAATAGTTTTGAGTTGGATGTTGTCTTGGCCTTGAAAAAGGCCGTTTGCCGGCCGCTGCATTTGGCGGCCTATATAGTCTCAGCTTAAGCTTGTGGGCTGCTTTATGGACGAGACTGTAGATCGTTTAGTCGCAAGCAAAACAATAGCTATTTGAAAGGCTATTTAGTAAAATAGGAAAAAGCACTTGCGTCCAGGGGGCACGAACGAGGACGCGATCTACTTCACCCCCCACAGACTCGCACAGAGCAAATTCATCTTACACACTGACTGGTCTTTTTAATTGTATTTAAAAACTAAACTCTTAAACTAGATTAAGAGGGGTATTGTGATGGTACCTAAGTGGGGAAAAAGGAACACGTGTTTGGGTTGTTGAAAGGCCAGATTTTTCTTAAAATAGAAACAACACGTGGGGGTCTAATTTTTAAACTCTGAGTTAGAGGGAGATTCACTTTACAATTAACTAACCAAAATAAATATAAAATTAAATTAAACAACGATTTAAATTAACATAATTTAAAATTAAGCTATTAAAATAATAAAAATTGCAAATAACAATTAAAATATTAAAAAACGAATAAACATCCAAGCAATATATATATGAGCAGATTGTTTGATAACACTAAACAGATTTTTGCAGATCACCATTTTTGCAGTGTTGTTTCCATTTTAAGAAATATTTGCCCCTTTAACAACCCAAACACGTGTTCTTTTTTCCCACTCAGGTACCATCCACCATATACCCCTCTTGACCTAGTTTAAGAGTTTAGTTTTTAAATGCAATTAAAAAGACCAGTAAACTGTGTAAGATGAATTTGCTGTGTGCAAGTCTGTATTATCACACTGTCTGACAAACGCATCCTGAGGATGGGCGAATGCCCGAAACCGATGGATGACCACAAAATGAAGCAAGATATCACGGAAAATGTCTCTTATGATTTATTTATTTATATTATTTATAAATTGCTAGCTATACTGTTATTATTTATTAAATGTAATACATCCTTCAGACCCCCGGACAACAGACTTGAGAAGTTCGTGTGTTTGGTAATAAGCACTTGCACAGTCTATATGCAAGTGAAAGGAATTAGCACTGGCTTAGGAATGGCAAATTTTTAACCATTCTCCTTGCCAAGAAAGTGGCTATAATAGTTCTTTGTCAGATAATGTATATTTTTTTTATATCTACCAAAAATTAATTTTTTACCATACTAATTAGTACAAAGGTTTTCTTATAAAAAAAAACCTTAGCTGTGCATCTATTTACAGGAGATACCCTAATTTCTATTTATTATAAGTCCATCAATTATGGACCGACATCTTTAAAGACAGCTGATACTGTTGAAAAAGTTCTTTGCTTGAACAGTCAGTTAGTTGAGGATTGCAGTAAAAGAAAGTGGTTTAAGCAGTGTACATGTGAATAGCCTATTATTACCATTTATTATGATAGGAACCAACCTTAACGCTGCCCAATATCTCTTTCTGGGCCATATGAGGCCCCAGAATAACAATACACTGAAGTAGGCTGCAAACACAGACCCACCGAGATTACTATCTCAGTTAAACTAAACAATAATCTTTAAGGATAATAGCCCCAATCAACCTGCTTCCATCAAAAGTCTTAAAACCTTATCTCCTTATAACCAAACATACCGTCATAAAGTGAGACGGACTTTGTTCTTCCAGCTAGTAAACTCAGGAATAAGAATTTGCAAATGTCTCAGAAGATATATGACATTACATAATATTATATTCTTTATTTATTTACTTTCTTTTGATACCTAAGTTGTTTCTAAATAGTTTTGCTCTAAATGGATGGAAATCGTGTTTTATTTAATATCATTATTCTTTAATTAACGAGTATCAACATCTATGGTTACAGACAACACTGGCCCTTTGACGGACAGTGGGCTGTAAGGGCTCCTAGTAAGAGAGAATCTAAGGGCAGCACTGCTGGACCCGAACAAGGGATCTCCACGTTCCAATCCAGTGCGCTACCACTAAGCTAATCTCGCCTCTCATTAGGCCAACATTGTCAAGAATCAGAGTGGATGATTATAAAACAAAGCAGTAGAGAGGTGATAATGCTTAACTTTCCTCTCCATGTAAATTGTTGATGGCACTGGACATGGGCTTAATTTCCCTCCCATTCATGTTGACGGCTATTGGATGACAAGGTGTTAAGTCTTCCTTTCAACGCCAAAATTGTAGCCTTGTGTCATTTTGGAAAACCGTTATCTTTTGCCTAAGCAGGAGTAGCTTTTTCCTGCTAAGTCGGGAGGTCAATCATCACTGTTTATGAAGTTTTTCTCTTTCTGAATTTGCATTGCTTCTTCGTGACAAGTTCATAATAACTATATATAAGTTGGTTTTGACAACAGATTTTATTATTCTGAAAAGAATTACAAAAGAACAAAGATATAAGTAAATATCAAAACATAAGTAACGACAAAATATAAGTAAAACATACCTGAAAAGAATAATTAAATTACACGTTATTAACCAAGTAAAATACACACAACAATTTAAATAATATTCACTTAGTAATTATACATATGAAAATATAACCACAGCTGACATAATAACTAGAGTAACAGTATATTGGAATTTACATCTCCCCCTCTCAGGTCACTTTTTTGGGACGAATAAAGTGACAGCTTATTACTGTGAAAGCAGTTCGATATCTTGTTTCTCTTTCCACAATCAACCTCATAAATTGATGGTGAGATTCTTTTCAAAATCCGGAAGGGTCCAATTCTTACTTTATCTGTTTTTCTTCTATTCAGTTTACTGCCGTTCTCAACGTAGACCTGATCTCCAACTTTAAATTCATGAACTCTTCGATTCATGTCTACTCTCCTCTTGTTTGTGCCAAAACTCTTCATGGAATTTAGAAATGCTTCCTTTCTAACTTTAACGAGATCGCTCTGATGTAATGTGTCAACTGGAGAAATAGGTGATTGGGTTCCAAAAAGTAAATATTTCGGTTCGAATTTTGTTGAACTATGAATTGTCCTATTGTATTCTTCTTTTACACATTGTTCAGCTATTCTTGACCAAGCACGTTTATCACCACTATTTATTTTACATCTTATTCTGTTTACTAAAGTCTGATTTAGTCTCTCATTAAGTCTATTTGACTGTGGACAATCTATAGAAGTGAAGATTAATTTAATGTTCATCTTAGTCAAATACCGCTTAAATTCTCCTGAATTCAAACCAGGTCAGCTAGGATGATTTTGATTTTATTCTTTTGTGCTATTGGATCGATAAGTTTTATAAAATCTTTTGCGCATTGACCAACTATAGTAGAAATCCAGGCATATCTTGTGAAATGATCGACTAAAAAATGCATAAATTTCTTAGGTGACCTATTACCTCCGAACCCACCAACAGAATCGATGGACATGATTTCGTATGGTTTAACAGCAGGACCCAGTTTTGACATTAAACCTATGGGTCTGCTTCTGCGTACTTCATTTTCCAAGCAGATTGAACAATTCTTACAAAATTTGCTTCATACCAATCTTTAGATGGGCCAACTACGAAGAAACGAAGTATTTCAATCATCTTTGTAGCGCTTCTCACATTATGTCTAGCACATTCCTTTTCATATGTTTCAAACCATTCTGTAGGATTTTGTTTTTTATAAAAATTTATCCAGAATGAACTTCCTTTCCACCTCATGTAAATTCAGTTCATTCATTTTTAGTTGTGTTTCTAATTCTCTGATTTTTTTAATTAAAAAATTTTCTTCCTCTGAGTTGTTAAAATTCGTGCAGGCATCTAATAAGTTGGATTCTTCTAAATGGAAAGTCCTTGTAACACAAATAATCATCTTCATCGAAGTATTCTTCCCCTAAATCTTCATCTACCTTCACCCCAACTTTCCGGAATTCGTTAATTGGTTTTATTGCAGAAATCGCTCTTTTAATAGTTGATTTAGCATATAATACCAGACTCCACTGGTAAGGCACACCATAATTGTTTATCTTCAGATAGACCAGCCAGCTCATAATCATTTTCGCTTCTTTTAATAATATGTACAAACAATTTAGAATCTACAATTTTATCACTCTTCTTACCCATCCTTTCTTGAATTAATAAAATTTAATTTAATTTATAAGTTGACAATTACCATAAGTAAAACATACCTGAAAAGAATAATTAAATTACACGTTATTAACCAAGTAAAATACACACAACAATTTAAATAATATTCATTTAGTAATTATACTTATGAACCACAGCTGACATAATCACTAGAGCAACAGTATATTGGAATTTACATATATATTTCGAAAGGCAATGCCTTCAGTATCTTCAAAATTTATCGCATTTCCAGTTGTAGAAAAACATGTGTAGGTGCAGATTCTAAGTATTTGGCAGTAAGGGTTAGTGATGACGAAGGTAAATCTTAAAAAAAAAAAACAGTAACGCTAGGTGGCGATTTTTATTGGGGTAAACCACAAGATCTGTATATGTTAAAAAAAAAAAAGTAAATAAATAAATATTCTAGATATAGATAAAGACAGAAAGAGGTAGGTAAAGTATATTACAATCATTAAAAACTATTTTTTATTTTTTATTTATTTATTAATTTTTTTTTTTTTTATTAAATCAACTTTACAAAGTATAATTCACGCTATCACAAACCCAATGTTGTTTATATATTCATTGATAAATTTGTATCTATGATGAGTAAATCCTGAGTATCAAATAAATAAAGAATTTTTTCAAAGACAAAAATGATTGTCGCCTATTCCTTGTCTTAAAAAGAACTCCATTGCGAGGTGAATGCGCAAGGGCCGAAGTATTCCAAGGCAGTATACTTGGCCCTCTGATATACATCCCTCTCACATCCGACATCCATAGTTTATACACGCAATCACCGCCTCTTTTAAAGATGACAGCATTCATTTCTTCTGGCCCAGATCCTCAAACTGTCAACCAAAACATCCACAATCATTTAAATATAGTAGAAATATGACTGCAAACATTTGGAAAATCAAAATTAATGAAAGCAAGAGTAAATGTTCACTCTTTAAATACTTAGGCATGTACTTGGACAAGAGACTCACTTTGAAACCTCATGTGTAACAAACGTCAAGAGCTAAGCATACGATACAGACTTCTTTTAAACTATTGCAGGAAAGTTCCAAACACTAATTACACAACAATTTACTCATACAACACAATCACTGAACTTACGGGTTGAAGTTCGAAGCGCAAACGAACCAACTTGAAAAGAATCCAGTTCCTACAATCCAAAGTCCTCCCAGGCTCTACACTAAGTTTCTAACCTAACTTTACACAATGATCTAAAAATTCTCTTCTTCAAAGAAATCATATCTTCCCGTTATAAAAACTACCATGAATCTCTCCTCCTTTTTTCTAATCCTCTCGTCTTACAATTGACCTTTCCCCATATTCCAGATGGTCCTCTCCGCCGATTAAAACGCCTGTGGCCCTGCATGACTCACTGAACCATTAACTGAATAACGTCCCCACATGAGTAATATGTCTTTGTATACGTGTCTTCAATTTTGTTTACTCTTACTCATACAGTTCTAGGTGTCAATAAATAAATAAATAAATAAAAAGACAAGATATTTGTAATAAGTTTTAAAGAAAGTCCGTGTTAGCTTTTTACGCCAGATTTTTTCAGTCTAGACATATAAACATATGGAATAACTTAATAATTTTGAAGTAACATATAGCAATAATAAGATTCACAACTATAAAAGATGAAACATTTTATTAAGTGGGAAATATTTTAATTAAAACTTTACAGCTGACCAGCTCCAAAATGGAGAATAATAAATAGCATCAATTATAATTACCTAAAATATAAATAAAAAAAAGAATTACATAGCAATGTATATTGAAATATTTAACCTTGACCTTAATTTAAATTTGCTTGCAGATGTATAAAGTGTAGAATGTTAGCGCATTGTATGGCATGACAAACAATTACCATTAATTTTCAAGATCTTGAACACTCTCCCAGCAACAAACTTGTCTTGTGTGTATATCATATTCTCAGCTATATGAATGCATTCATTTCAAAGTTATTTTATTCCCTTCCTTCTACTTGCTTTAATTTATCTTTCTAAAGTGAATTATCTTTTCTACCCACCTGTTCGACCCACTTCTCAGTGTGTAACAAATTCTTTTAACATCTATATTTTTACATCCGTTTCTTAGAAAAGTCTTTTCAATAAATTCTTTTTATTGACAACTAAATAATGTATCAGTCATTCTACTAAAATGGCGGCTAAAGTTGTACTTTTAATCTATAGAAAGTGAAAGTGATTTTTACTATCTAGAGATAGATTAAAGTAGTGATAGCAATCGCAACTATTAATAAGATAAAATTTTAAGATTGGGGTAAATTTGCTGAATTAAAAGAGTGGAATAGTTTAAAAAATAATGTCTTAGAAATGGTCTGTAGGTAATCTATTAATACTATAAAATATATCTATACATCTATTATTTCTGTGTAAAGTATAAGTGTTTAAATTAAATCTTTATTTGATTTCAAATTTTATGCATCAGTACATAATATGAGATTCAGACTTTAACCAATCTTCATTAACATAATTTGAATGAAATTAAGAAATAAGCCCCTAGCGCATGGGAAAGAAGCACAGCTGGTTCGGCAAGTCTTGCCCCGAGATTTAACCCGTGATGTTAACAAGTTGCTGCTTTCGTATGCTAGCCGGCCACGACTACTTTACAAAAGCACATTCTTCATAGGTGAGGCTGAAGAAGATTAGTAGAGCCCTTTATGCCACAACGGTGAATGGATGCTGAACAACTCTTTCTTTGCATTAGCTAGCCGAGATTCTGTTGAACATGATGTTTTGTGGCTAAAGCAGCAGTAGTGTATGGGCGGCTTGGCACCATTCATATATGGTAATATTGTCATTCATCATGGGTAGGCGCTGGATTAATATATATATAAATATATATAGAACCTCATTTAAGGCACCCTCTTCTATTTACATTGCGTAGAGAATATTAAGTGCGTAAAATGGTTTATAAATACCATTTATACAATTATTTATTTAGTAGTATTAAATTTTATACATAAAATTTAATATTTATACAAGAGCGAAGTGTTATTATAATTATCGTTCAGTTCCCAAAACGGTAGTGCACGTGAGGCAAAACATGATCTCGATGTTCTCCTACTTTACTCTTTTGTCTATAAATAACGATTTTACTGTTGCGTTTAGATCCTAGTTTTAGTCGGTATGAATGAATCTGTTTATATGAATGTATTTATTGGCGTGAATGAGTAGGTCTAGATTGTAGATTTCCTGTAGAAATTATTGGATTGGTAGGTATAGATATGCATCCCGGATGTGACCTTACAAATTAGAAACAGGACATAATTCTTGTGCAAAGTACCATAATTGTTTGCACCGTAAAAATCCCCCCCCCCCCCAAAATGTATAACGATTTTCCCTTTTTAACGTTTCTTATATTTAAGATGCACATCTACTTGATTTTTAATTATTTTCTCATTTAATTTAATTGTGAAACATAGTCCTTGGTGAATATTTTTATGTCACTTTCCTTCTTGAAGATCAAAGCAGGTTCAAACGTTGTAAAATTTTTGTGGGCCTTCTTTTGATATCAGATACTACGTGGTAAAAGAAGAAATCTACAAAATGAGACCTGAGTATATGTTATGTTTTATTTTGAATAAAAGCAATAATAGTTAAAAATAATATAATCTTACTCTGTGGCCTAGTACTTACGAAAGGGCCTGTTATTATCTCCTGCAACTAAACACTTGCTAGAGTTGCCTGTTTGGTTTAAAGACTCAATCAGCAATTACTTCGATAAAATCTAATGGAATAAAGGCAAAAAAAATAAATAATATGATGTTCTTGAAGTTAACGAGGGCAGCAGAAATAATTTATGATCTGATGACGATGCCAATAAACTCTATTACTATCATGTCTTAAAGCCTATGCCACATCAAGTCGAATCTTTTGAGTCAGTATGGCTTTTACGTAAGAATGGGGTAAATATAACGCTTCTCTTCAATTATAATAGTTTCAATTTCAAATCATATCCTTGTTTTAAATAGGTCTGTAAGTAGATCGGATTTCTCAGTAGTATTATTATTATTCGCAGGAGCGGAGGGCAAACCCTACGCTATCCAAAGCCTCCCAGGGCCCATATAGCTACCCCTAAAGAATAACAACCGCTGGGACTAGAATGAAAATCCAGGCCCAAGTTTTAACCATCTAAGTTTCACCACAGACCGAACAAATCGGACCAAAACCTTAAAAGGACACAGCTTAAGATCCTCTTAAGATCCTCTACCGATATCCTACTCCGGCCGAAGATGCTAAACCTAATCTCCTCACAACCCAAACAATTAGTCATCAGATGCATGGGTGTTTTACTTCTCAGTAGTAAATAGGTCTCTAGATTAATAGGTCTTCTCAGTAGGTAAATAGGTCTAGGGATTAACGACTCTTGCTTAATACTTGTTTAGCAAGAGAGTCTGCAGCCTCGTTGCCTCTTTGGCCCAATTGTGCTTCAAAAGCAGATTTCTGCAATCGTTATTGACTCGAACCTGTGGCCCATACCTCACATTAAATATCAATGGCCATTGTTTTTTTAACGGCTAATCCTTACTTTCTTCTCATCTTCGTTACTTCTGTCAGAGACCTAACTTCCAATCCACTTAAGGCATTGATTGTTAGACCACTGCCCATTAAGTCGAAATTAGCCTGTAGATATCACTGAGTCTCTTTGTACACCACAAACGCAGAACCTACCACAGACGATGTAAATGGCGATGCTGTTCTTTAACTCTGACAAACTCCTTCTCTAACACTGTTTGCAACGCCGGATATAGTCGTCAGTGGGTGAAGTCAAGTGGATGGTCCATTTTGAAACGGGCAACCTACACGAGATCTTTTTGATAAAAACATAACATGCTTTTCAAAATAAGCATCGTAGGCAGTATACAGCGATCACACAAACTACTTAAAATGAAATGGTTTAAAATCTTTAATTATTCTTAAAAATGTTCAGCCTTTGAATATTTTCCTTATTTTTACATCTATTGCATTAAACCCTTGCAATATTTCACTATTTTGTTGCGACGGAGTACCGTAACGGGACAGCGTAGCTCTCAGTGATTTTCTTTATTTTTTGTCTGAGTATACGAATATTATTGTTACTCAGACTTCTGTGTTTTTGGGTTGTGATGTGTATTCTTTTTTGTTTGTCTTTTAATTGACTTTTATAGTCTTTGGTTTCATCTGAGTTCATGGAACTTTGCCTTTTATCGTTATGATAAGTTGATGTATTTGACTTGGAGGATGTTTTTGCCTTTATCCCTTAAATTTATCATTTCAGTAGTTTAGTACGCTTAAGCGAACTGAGACAACTTGTTAGTCAGTTGCAGACTCTGGATATATTTATATAAAGTGTGCGTGAATGTGTGTGTGTATCGCAATCTTGCTTTTCGCTTAAGTTTCATCAGGGAATCTGACAGAAGTTAAATTCCATATTGTCTTCAAACTGAAGTACAGTTGTTTCTTTCTGAAAGTTTCCCATTATTTCTTCATAAAAGGCTCCAAGATTTTCTTTAAACTTTGCATACTCAAACCAATTAATTTATATGATATATTTTTATTTTATATTTTCTACACAAGTGAAACTTTTTTTGTTTATTCGGGAAGGAAATATAATTTTACTATCAAAAATTTGCCAATTACTTCTTACAAACAAAGGGAAAATTCCATTACTGAAGACGTAAAATAGAATAGAATCGGGGGAGGTGAGCCTCATTCCACTGCGACCTACAAATTAAGGTCTATTGTGGATCCCCTTAAGTTACAGAACAGCCCCCAGCTTTGCCCTCCTAATCAATCCTACCAAATCTGAGAGCGGCTCCGTCATGAAGCTTTCAGCTTCGGGATTGCCCGTCTCCAATTGAAGAAACCTAACCCTCGCCACGCCGGCGCACTCGCAAAGGATGTGCGCCGGGGTCTCCTCCTCTACCTTGCAGAATCGGCATACCGCACTATCCGCAACTTGTAGGTGGTGAATGTGTCTATTCAGCCTACAATGCCCTGTTAGTAGATCCACAATTAATCTTATATCCCTTCGGGTCTGGCTCAGTAGATCTTTGGTAAATTTAGGTAAATGTCTTTTAATGAAGAGCTTTGCCTGCCTCTGTCCTGGTGTTCCCTCCCACCAACGCAGACGCTGATCTTCCATCCACCCCCTGATAGAAGTTTGAATGAGGCTCCTGGACAAGCCGCAGAAGGGTTCGGGGCCTATAAAGGTATCCTGCGAGCCCTCCCTCGCTAGGGCATCCGCCCTCTCATTGCCCAGGAATCCTGCATGTCCCGGCACCCAGGCGAGTATCAGTTTATTCCGAGTACCCACCTCGGTGAGGGCAAGTAGGCAGTCCCACACCAGTCTTGAGACTATTTGGTGTGAGAAAAGTGCCTTCAGGGCTGTCTGACTGTCGGAGTATATGGCCACTCTTCTACCCATTATCCTTTGCCTTATAATCTCCCTAGCCGCAGAGTTGTAACGCCACGACTTCAGCCTGAAAGACCGTGGCGTACTTCTCTAGGCTGGCCTTAATTTTAACTTTAGGCCTGCCTCCGTAGACCCCAGCTCCGACCCCAGTCGGAGTTTTAGATCCATCTGTGTACCAGATCGAGTTACCGAACAGGGGTGGGTCGCAGCCCCATTCGCCTCTGCTCGAACTTACTGAAGACGTAATTAAGTCAAACATTTTTAAGCATTATCTGTCATGTTTTTGTTTATTGTTTGGACATTTATTTTCGTGTTATTTTTATAAATAAATATCGTTTTTTAATTTAACATTCACTTAAGCATAAATTTATTAAATTATTTACCAGAAAACAACGATTTTATATTTACACATTTCCGGATTGAGATTTAAGAATGTTCATTTTTTAATGGATAACATTAGTTTTAAAAATGAAATAAAAGGAAAAGTTGTGTTTTAGTGAAATGAATAGAAGTCAGAAGGAGCACCTTTTGATGTTCTAAAGCATGCAAAATGTTTTAGTGGTAGGATCATTTGTCACGTGACTGTCACCTGCCACCGACAGGAACTCAACTGTGTGTATAAAGTGTAATTCTACAAGCACACTCATGTTATTTGTGTTTATATATATATATATATAATAAAACACAATTTCTATTCAAACTCTAATAATATGTAATTGCGCAAGAGAGTAAAACTATCTTTTTCGTTTTCTTTTCTGCACTGAAAGGAAGTATTCCATTCCTTTCTACTTTCTCTTACTCCTAGTAAGAGGAAGTATTGTAATCGTGTCAAATTTTCGATATTGAGTTTTCACCGGAAATATCCGTTTTGAGGTCCAAAAATATCTCCTGAGTCCAAAAAAGTGGTTTTTAGCAAGTGGTCTGTGTGTGTGTGTGTGTGTGTGTTTTGTGTGTGTGTGTGTATGGGAACACAATAGCTCAAAAACGAAAATCGTAGAAAGTTCAAACTTGATATTCCGTTTTAGGTATCACCATGGGAAACCCGGACAGGGGTCAGCTGTTAAAATCCGCCACCGGAGTACACATTACTTGTTGGTTTTTTTTAAGTTTTGGTGCCATTTTCTTCACTCAAAAAATCGCTCCAACATTTTCTTTCAAACTTTCTATTCAACTACCATACTAACAGCATAACTTTTATTTGAAACATTTCTCTAGGAAAATTCTTTAGGCAATTAAGGGGGAGGGGTGGGGGTAGGTTTCCATCTAAAGTGCTATTTCAGTTTGTAAGACAATTCTGTCATCTAAATAATGCTAATTAGAATTAAATATGTTGTTGAAATTCCGAGTTTGAAAAAAATCGGATAACCGGAAGTGCGTTTACTTTACCACTTTACTAAATAATTTTTTCACTTTTTCGCGATTTTCTCGAAAATGACTCCGACGATTTTCTTGAAACTACCTATATAAACTAAACATACAAAGATCTATAACTTTTATCTAAAACATTTCTCTGGGAAAATTCATTTAAGGGCACTTTTAGGGAAGGGGTGGGGTTACAGCTTCCTCTAAAGTGGTATCATAGTTGATTATACAATTCTGTCATCCAAACAAAATTAATTAGAAATAAATAGATGGCCTAAATTCCAAGTTTTAAGAAAATTTGTTAGCCGGAAGTGCGCTTTTACTGAACAGTTTTTTCAGTTTTCGACAAATTTCATCATATTTAGTACACATTCTATAACTTTTGTCAATTATAATTTTGAGAACAGGAGTAAGAGAAAGTTGTGTGAGTGTTTCACACCAGATTTTTTTTCTTATCAAAAATAAATTTGATTGGAAAATATAAATGCTATAAAATTATGGTGGAAAATGATAGATCTCGTTACATTTCTTATGTAATAAATCTTTAAAAAGAAATTTCACGACAGTTTTACGTACCAAAAAGTTGGTAATAACACATTGAATTATGTCCTGAGTACAATACGTATCTTCCAAATGCTTTGATAAACATTGCGTTATCACAGATTAAGAAAGGAACGTGTCAACAGATTTTACCTTATGCAAGTCTTTGACATCACATTGTTTATCCAAGACATCTTGAAATAAGAATATGCCAAGACCGATCGATGAGATCAAAATGAAGCAACACTATTTGGGATTCAAAGCTAGTAGTAGATTGTAGAAGACATCTAAAGGAGAGCAGTTAAACACTTCGGGATCTTTGTACATCAGGAATAAGAGGGCAGATTGTACTTGCAAAAGAATGTTCTAGCATTTGATAGCATGTGATAGCGATAGCAAGAAAAAAAAAAAAGAGCAGAGATAATTTTTAAATAAATCTAAAAATTACAACTAGTGGTTGGAAATTGGAAAAGGGTCCAGCCAGCCGCTACCTGAAGGTCTTGAACCGCGGCAAACCCTTTTTGTATTTCTTTCAAAAGGGAAAATATACAGTCAAGAGATAATACCTTACTGGCCTATCTGGCCCACCATCTGTTAACAAAGCATCGCCACCCCGGCCAAATCAGCCCTTGTTAACTACTGACCTCCCCTAGGGTCAATATACCACAAGAGATGTCTTAGTGTTACACGTACTTACATATCAGCGTCGATGTGTGAGTGATGCAAATATAACACGTCGCCTCACTCACTCACTGGAGGAGGAGTTCAGTTCGACTCAGGCATCCAACGTCTACATCAGTTTTCAGATCAGAAGCACCGTCTCACATCGCGAGCTCGTCCCTTTTTTAAGGTTTTAACACTTTACTAACTTCTTTAATATTTTATATTCATTTTATAATTCTTATTGTTATTTACAATTGTGCATCTTAGTTTTTCTATTTTATATCTCTTTAAATTATTTGTTAAAATATAGTATTATTTTTATAAATCAGTAGTGCGCATTTCGAATACCAACTCTCTAATCTCTTACCCTCTAATTAACAATCTCTTACTCTTACTCATCACTACAACTTCCGGTATCAATAAAACGATACCAATACACATTTTATGAACCAGAATATGTTTTTTGCGGCAGATGGTGGTGGGATAAATACCAACCCATTCTAATCTTAGCAGATAGAGAAATGATGATTATATATGACCCAGAAGAGCTCTGTAAAAAACACAGAACCAACTACATATAATATTTGAAATTAACGCCACAAATTCCACACATTATCCAAAATAATTTTTACGCGAATAACTGTTTCAAATCAAAGTAATCGTAGATACACTTCACTCTGTGAAGTTAGAATACCAAGTTTTAAAACATTATCGTAACAATCGTTTTATGAGAAAATTAAAAAAAAAAAAATCAAAAAATTATTCTATAAATTAGTACTTCCGGTTTACCGAATTTCTTCAAATTTTGGAATTCTATTAATGTTTATAATGTGTATTAATATAATAATATAAAGTCTTTATTTACAAATATATAAATCTTCCGAAACCAAAAAAAAAATTCTTAATTACAAACAATACATAAAGACATACTGATGGTTGTACAACCGTTACAGGAGTGAGGGAAAAAGCAAACAGAAAATACATGTTAATAATGAATAGAACATAAATCATAGTATATCAACCAGAAGTAAATAACTGAAAATACACTTTACAAATACAACTCAAAAGAAATAATACTAAATTAGAAAAAAATACAAGTTATACATAAAAGAAACTAATAATTCAAAACCTCTGATGAAAACAAAATTTAGAATAATTTATTTTATTTGTTATTTATTTATTTATTTATTTATTTTAAACTGGTTTGACTAGACTATTGATTTTTTTTTTTTTTTAATAGCTTTGTCTGTACAAATAAGCTGCTCTGCAAAAATTACTTAAAGCTGTCCAGTCTTTCCCATTCAAAAAATCGACCATCTCCTCAGTGGATACAGAATCTTTTTTGAGCCATTTCAACTTTAAATGGGTATATGTTTGATAAACTAATTTTAAAACCATAAACATGACCCTCCGAAGCCCTTCCGCTCGCTGAATGTCTCTTAGCCGGTATCCACGTTGTTAGAAATCCCTTAAATTTGTTTTTAAAAGAACTAATTTCTTCTTCACCAATAAAAGTTTCGGATAGAAAGAAGATATCAAAACTCTTAACATAATCGTAAAATCCAGTTGCATTAATTTTGCCTTTAAGACCTGCCACGTTATAAGCCAGAATATTCAAAGAATTATTTAATTGCTAGGGGGATGCAACTACTTCCTCTTTATTGCCTGCTTCATTAAATTTTCTGTCCGCCTTATTTTCCAACGGTGAACGACCGCTAAATGAGAAACGTTCCAAATTTTTATTTTTTTTTAAAGTATCTTTATCAAATTTATTTTTCTTTAAATTGAGCGTGGAAGCATTTATTATTGGAGATGTAGACTTGGTACGTTTTTTACTTCCTGTTTGACCGTCCTTAGTAATATATTGTTTATCTCTAATTATCAGACGATCATACTTAAGAACAGCATATTTACCATTTCTACGAGCTTCAAACATTTCCGACTTAAGGAGCCTTCGCTTTTGACGAACATCATAAGGAAAATCTTGATCAATGTACAACTGAGTTCCTTTTAATTGTTTTACATTTTGGAGAATAAGTAGCTTGGAGCGAAATGTTCTCAATCCCAACAAAATGGGACGTGGATTTTTATCTCTACCTAATCTTCTGACGAAGTCTATGTCGTCCAAGGCCAGTTTTACACCTAATTTTTCATTTATTAGATCGCAAACATACTTTTCTAACTCCCAATAGTCATTAAACTCTTCAGTAAGACCAAATAATATGATATTTCTTTTACGGATTCCCCTCTCATTCAGCCCGACACGCATATTCAAAGACTCAACTTTATTTTTTAATGATGCTTATACTCTCTTTTAATTCAGCCACAATTAACTTCCTCTTTTCATCCATATCTTCATTTAATTCAGCTCTTAGTTACCTCAACATATTTTTTATTTCAGGCACCAACGCCATGTTAATAGAAAAAAATTTTCCTTTCTAATAAAGAAACTTAGAATTATTAAATAAGTAAAATGTATTGGTTAAATTACCTCGTAGCAGGTAACTTTAAATTATAAACCACTATACTGTATTCATTAATGTTTATATATATTCTCTATTATTTACTTGAAGTTTGTACAGACACTTGTACTAGTACTCCCACCACACTATCTTTATTCACTCAGATAAGTAAATGTAATATTTACCATTTATGCACTTCTTTCTTTCTCTGATTTTTATTAATATTACGAAATCTGTTCGAGCAATCACGTTGAAACTGAATAGTTAACTTCACATCAACACAAACTACTTCTCAACAAATTTTCACAACAATATCACCAGTACAACCAATGAAAAAAATCAAAATTTTACAGAGACGATGTTCACTTGTTGAAAGCTATATTCCCGCACTCGTGTATTAATATAATGTAGATGGTAAAACGATATATTATACTGAAGTTGTACTTTAGAGGAGCGGGAAAATATTTCAATAAAAAAAAAAAAAAATTATAGGTATATATGTGTATAAATAATATAAGTTCGAATTTTAAACAAAATCGTTGAACCATTTGCAAGAAAATTATGAAAAACTGAAAAAAAAAAAAAAAAAACATTCAGTAACGTTACACTTTCTGTTGATGGATTTTGGCCGAAATCTTTAGTGACTGATGCGGAAGGAATACCAAGTTTGAGCTTCCTACGACTTTTCATTTTTGAGATATTCTGTTAACTCCCACATACATACATACATCAAGATCATGCGCTAAAAACGTTTTTTTTCGTATTCAAGGGACCCCAAAATATATATATATTTCCGGTGAAAACTCAATTTCGAAAATCTAGCATGATCGCAATACTATCTCTTAATAGGAATAAAAGAAAGTAAAATATATATATTATATATAAATATAAACCATATTTTACACTGAAGTGACATTTTACGGTCCCCAATTTGCAATTAACCCAAGAACCCTACATCAGAAATCTCCAAGACTATGTGATGTGATGGCAAGAAGAAAGAAGATATAATTTTTAAATAATAAATAAATTTAAAAGTTATAACTAGTGGTTCCAGCCAGCCGCTATCTGCAGGTCAAGAACCGCGGAAAACCCTTTCAAACAGGAGTCAATACACAGTTTAAAGAAAAGCCGGCAAAACCCTTTCAAACAGGGGTCAATAAACAGTCAAGGGAACCGCCGCAACACCTGGCCTGTATTCCTTTCATACAAGGGTCAATGTACACTCAAGAGGCCACCTGGCCACCATCTGTTAACAAGCATCGCCACCCCGGCCAAAAACAGCCTTTGTTAACTACCGAGGTCAATTAACTACGAGAGATGTCTTAGTGTGGCACGTACTTACACATCAGCCGATATGTGAGAGATGCAAATATAAACGTCGCCTCCACTGGAGGAGGGGATCAGTATTCTATCAGTCGTAAATCAGTGATACACATGTCAGTTCCGGGAGATCAATCATTCATCAATATAGATCAGTTCACGACCAGTATACATCAGTTCACGTCAGTTCGAGTTATCAAACAGTTAAGTTTCACACTTCGCGAGCGCGTCCCTATTCAAGGTTTTAAACACTATTTCTTTAATATTTATTAATCATTTCATAATTCTTATATTCATTTTACAATTGTGCATCTTAGTTTATCTATTTCAAAGCACCTTAAATTATTTGTTAAAATATAGTTTATTTTCATAAATCAGTAGTTCGTATTTCGAATAACAATTCTCTAAAACTCTCTAACTAACAACACTTACTCCTCACTTCAACTCCCGATACCAAGATATCTGATTCCAATACAACTATCATCCCTTCCTTAAGACTGATCGTTCAAGAATCCTCCAAAAATCTATTTTTCTAGTTAAATATTTCAGATTTAAGTAATGGCATTTATGTGTTATTAGTTAGTTCACGAAACTTAACAAAAAAAAAAAAAAAATCTGGTGTGAAACATTTACACAACTTTCTCTTACTCCAGTTCTCAAAATTAAAAATGATAAATGTTATATAGTTAGTGTACCAAATTTAATGAAATCCATCGAAAACTGAAAAAAAAAACTGTTCAGTAAAAGCGCACTTCCGGTTTACTAATTTTCTTGAAACTTGGAATTTTGGGCCATCTATTTATTTCTAATTAATTTTGTTTGGATGATAGAATTGTATAATCAACTATGATAGCATTTTAGAGATAAAAAAATAACCCCAACCCATCCCTAAAAGTGCCCTTAAATGAATGTTTTTCTAGAGAAATGTTTTAAGTAAAAGTTGTAGATCTTTGTATGCGTAGTTTATATAAGAAGTTTCAAGAAAATCATCGGAGCCATTTTTGAGAAAATCGCGAAAAAGTGAAAAAAAAAATTTAGTAAAGTGGAAAAGTAAACGCACTTCCGGTTATGCTATTTATGCCAAACTTGGAATTTCAACAACATATTTAATTCTAATTAACATTATTTAGATGGTGGAATTGTCTAATAAACTGAAATAGCACTTTAGATGGAAACCTAATCCCACCCCTCCTCCAAAAGTGCCCTTCATTGCATTTTCCCGGAGAAATGTTTCAAATAAAAGTTCTAGCTGTTTGTAGGTGTAATTGATATAGCAAATTTAAAGAAAATCGTTGGAGCCATTTTTGAGAAAATCGCAAAAAAAAAAAACTTTTAGTAAAGTGGTACTTCCGGTTGAGGAATTTTGACAGATAGCCTACTGTCGTATCCCATGGTGACATCTAAACGGAATATCAAATTTGAACTTTCTACGATTTTTCGTTTTTGAGCTATGCTGTTTACATATATACACACAGACCATTTTCTAAAAACCACTTTTTTGGACACAGGGGACCACGAAACGGATATTTCCTGTGAAAACTCGATATCGAAAATATGACACGATTGCAATACTTCTTCTTACTAGGAGTAAGAGAAAGTAAACATTGTTGGTGCTATTTACAACAGAAACGTGAAAAACAAAACAAAAAATTATTCCATAAATCACACTGTTGTTTGATAGATTTTAACCGAAACCTTCGTGTCAGTTGCGTTGATGGTACTTAAACAGAATATCAAATTTAGTTAAAATCTCAAAACATGTTTTTCCAATGAAATAATTCGAATTTCGAAAGCTTTGCACGTTTACAAGCTTAGAGCATAAGAATAGTGAATAGCAATTGGAAAGCGAGAAACTATTGGAGAGACTACACTGCAGTACACGAGAGTACTTTATACTGTCACCACTGGCGTTCCAGTGTGATCCATGTATATTCTTTTTTAACAATGAAAATATTGCCTGGACCTATTTGGTGAAAACCGTCAAATCAAAGTGGAAAGGTGGCGGTAAAGTGGGGGAGGGGGCTTTCATGTTGGTGGAGAAATTTGTGGTGGGGGTTGAATGGGTGGGGGTAAATGATGAATTTAGTGGGGTAAATGAATTTGGTAGCAGTTTTTTTATAAGTACTATTCTAACAGGAGGATTCTGTTTTCGGATTAGTGCGCAACAGATTTAGTTACCACCTATGGTAATAAGGTTATAGGAGCTGTCTCTAGAGTACCTACTATATAGAAATAATGAGAGAATACAAAAATACGAGGCATGTCCAGTAAGTAAGTGTACTGAGGCTCTCATGGCAGGAGGGATTTTGTTTTCGACATGTTGGCTACACTATAGTGTAGCCTGATTCCTCCCCTCCGCAACGAGACCGGTTCGAGGTCATTACGTTGAGAACTGTCGACGCGACAATATTTTTCGTGAAAAATGTCAATGCAATCTCCCGCCAGTGTGAAATTTGCGGCGTCATCCGTTATCTCGTTTGGAAGGGAAAAACTCCGGTTGAGGTTTATAATGAGGTAAAAACTGCATATGGTGATAAAGCTATGAATCGTACGAGTGTGTTCAAGTGGTGTCGCGAGTTTAAAAACGCTGTACGTCTGTGCATGATGATCAGAGTAGCGGAAGACCTTCAATCGCGGAAAAAATCGAAAATGCGCTCCGTGACGATCGCAGATTGACAGTGGATGAACTTTCTGCGATGTTTCCGCAAATCTCCAGATCTCTGCTACACGAAACCATCACAGAAACCCTCGGATATCGGAAACTGTCCGCGAGGTGGGTCCCAAAACAGCTGACAGACCAACACAAGTTGAATCAAGTGGAGGCTTCGAACTGCTTGCCTCTTTTAAATGGGATGTCCTGAACCATCCCGCGCATTCCTCTGACCTAGCACCTTCAGATTACTATCTCTTTACCTCCCTGATGCTGCACATGGGTGGAAAAAGGTTTTCAACCGACGAGGAGGTGAAGGGGAGGTGGAGAAGTGGACGAAGGGGTTGGCGGGAAACTACTTCGAGGAAGGCATCAAAAAATTAATACCCCGGTTCACCACCTGCATTGAGAGGAATGGTGACTATGTCGAAAAATAGCTTACATATGTACTAATGTAACCAGGTAATTTTTTTGTTCAAATAAAAATTTTTGTAACCTACAAAAATTCAGTACACTTACTTACTGGACATGCCTCGTACATAATAAACAGTATAATAACTCCCAAAAATGTCAAATAATTCTTGCCAATCGACTTCTTCTAATATTAATAATTCAAGTAAAGATCCGAAGTAAGAGGCGTACAATAATGGCGCAGAAAATTGGAAAAACAAAAAATTAAAAAAAAAGGAAAATTACAAAATATTTATAGAATCATTCATGAAAGAAACATTTGATATTTATATTAAATATGATCCGAGTTTTTACGACAACTACAGAGCAGATATATTTATTGATTTGGAATTTGTCTGTCTAGTAATCTCCATCAACTTGTCTGTCACAATAATCATATAACTTATTTTAGTTACCAATAATCTATTCTATGTATAACATATCGCAATGAACAAGTACGAACAAGCATATGTACAAAGGAATATAAAAATAGACTCATAGATTTTAATTGATGAAACATATCTGTCCTTTTTGCTGTTTGCAATAGCTATAATACATCAATGAAACTTTTAAATGTTCGACTTTTTCATGAAAAATTAATAGCAGTTTTTTTTGTTTTTTTTTAAATACTATTCTAATATATCTAAGGGGGGGAGATGTCTGCGTCCGCGATTGTCCTCAAGTGCCCCCTAGATATCCAACTAAACGAACATCCGCCAGCACAGCCTTTTTTACTGGGCCGTGCGATTTAGAATGGCTGAATAGCGAGAAGTATTGGCTTAGAAAAAAATAAAAATACCAATACATCATCTGAGGTTAAGGCAAGACTTATTAAACCCGCAATGCATAGGTATGTTGCAAATATAGTATAAGTAAAAAGCAATGCGAAGAATGAAAGTGATGGGCACCCCCCCACCAATCACTACTACATTATTATGTGAATATTATACTAGGCAGGTAATTTAAAGGTTTTATTATTATTATTATTATTATTATTATAAATATAGGATGAAACATTTATATATATATATATATACAGGGTGTCCCATTTAACAGCCCACTTTTGAAATAACTCTTAAACGAAGAAAGATATCAAAAAATTGAACATAACGTTTGCTGAAGTATTTGCGGTCTTGTTTATGATGGTGCTAATGTTATTAGGTTTTATTGCCGTCTTACACCTGAAATCGGTAATTGAAAGTTGCGATTTCCTTTTGACCCTCACTTTTTACTACAGTATTAAAAAAAAAATGAAGAATAATGCCGTTAATTTAACTTCAATATTTCAAACCGTTGCCGAGATATAGATTAAAGATCATAAAGATTAACTTTTTGTCGTCTTTTTCCTGCTTCTTTGTTTCATAAACTAAAATTAAAAGCGGATTTTCTTATTAATGTCTAATAAATAAGAGAGTTCAAATGCTGACAACACTTAAAACCTATTTTAAAACCATAAGGGTCTTAAAAATCAGGTAAAACATCAGTATTTCAGTTTATTTACAAAAATCTATAAAAAAATATTTCCTATTTATTCAAAATGACTACTCGGCTTAACCGGCTCAAACGCCGTCGCTGCCCAACAGATGAAGTTACTAACCTATCATGTCTGCTGGAATTGCTAAGCAGGTTTGGATTAAGTCCTCTCTAAGGGCTTCTGGAGTTGTTGTTTCCTTGGCATTAATTATTTTCTTTGAGATATCCCTAAGAAAGAAATCAAGAGGGGCTAAATCTAGCGATCTGCAAGGTCATCTTACCGATCCCTGTCTCCCGATCCGGCGGCTACTGAACATCTCATTCACTTTTCTCCTCGTTAGATCGCCAGATTTAAACCATCTTGAATTTTTTCTTTGGAGATATCTCAAAGAAAAAATTTATTCAGGTGATCAAAAACTCCAGAAGCACTTAGGGAAGACTTAATCCAAACTGCTTAGCGATTCCGGCAGACAAGATACGGTTAGCAACTTCATCTGTTGGGCAGCGACTCTTGTGCTAGTTAAGCCGAGGAGATCATTTTGAATAAATAGGAAATATTTTTTTTATAGATTTCTATAAATAAACTGGTATATTGTTTTGTTTTAATGATGTTTTACCTGATTTTTAAGTCCCTTATGGATCTAAAATAGGTTTTAAGTGTTGTCAACTTTTAAACTCTCTTATTTATTAGAAATTAATAAGAAAATCCGCTTTTAATTAATTTATAAAACAAAGAAATAGGAAAAAAAAACGACGAAAATTTAATCTTTATGATTGAATATCTCGGCAAAGGTTTGAAATATTGATGTAAAATTAACGGCATTATTCTTCATTTTTTTAGTAGTTTTCAATACAGTAGTAAAAAGTAGGGGTCAAAAGAAAATCGCAACATTCAATCACCGATTTCAGGTGTAAGGCGGGAATAAAATCAAATAACATTAACACCATCATAAACTATAGTGCAAATACTTCAACGAACATTATGTTCACTTTTTTTATATCTTTCTTCGTTTAAGAGTTATTTCAAAAGTGGCCCGTTTAAGTGGGACACCCTGTATATAGGAATAGGGTGTAGTGCGCCAATGTAGTACTTTAGTATATAAGAGTTGATGTACTTGAAAGTGGTTTTTATGTGCTCAGATTTGAGATAATCGTTCACAAATACCTATCCGGAATTTTTGCTTAAAACAGTTTTTTTTTTTTACTAAGGGGACTTCAATATTTCCGATGAAAAACCAATTTCTAAATTTGTTACGACCGCCATATTTTTTCTTTCAGAGGAGAAAGTAAGGGAAAGTAAAGAAGTGTAATAGTTAACATTATTATTATTATTATTGATGGACGCCACAAGTTGCGAGATCTAAGTCAATGTGACTTTACCGCCCCGGCCCCCCCAAACTCCTAAGGGGCCTTTCCCAGCAATCTACCGCTTTGATTGCCATTTCTGCGCCGGAACGTAGCATTTGTGAAGCGGAAACACTGACCAAGGTAGTGTAATCACTGTAACCTTCACTCCATCGTCACAATTTTGATACCAAGCACTGTGTAACTATTTTGTGTAAATAATAATCTACCCAAGCATGTTCAGTCAATTCAGGAGTCTCATTTGTATACTTAGGGAAAAAAGCTACATCAAGTCCTTCAAGTAACTTTTACAAATCTTTTAGCCTGGAAACTCCACCCTTCCATGTCACAGTTTTTCTACAATATCCTTTTTTTCTATTCTTTAAATTCTGTTGCGAAA
This sequence comes from Triatoma infestans, assembly GCA_011037195.1. Taxonomy (NCBI): domain Eukaryota; kingdom Metazoa; phylum Arthropoda; class Insecta; order Hemiptera; family Reduviidae; genus Triatoma; species Triatoma infestans. Next base: position 177,272 of record JAAEAF010003000.1, read on the forward strand.
TTGCTTAATGATGGCTGCTGTTGGCTGGGGGCCATAAAATGGTAATGAGGATTCCACCTTGGCCAACTCGTCCGCGCTTTCATACTTGAAATAATAGTCTGACGGCTGTAGACAGAGCAAATATGGTCGTCCATTGGAAGCAGTCCGATTAGCTAAACGTTCGCAGCCTCACTCAGGTCAAGGCGTTCACTAGAGTCACTGAAAACCAACCAGTAAGAAAAATTGCCTGCAATATTCACCATCAGCTATCTAAGGTAGACTAATATAATTAGTGTAAATTGAAGACATTGTAATGACATGGTAAAGGCAAAGTCATAGCAATGTCAAACCTTCACAATAATAACAAAGAAAGAATAATTTACAACTAGTAGCCTAGCCAGCAGCCTGACTTCAAGACAAGGCCGCGGCTAAACAAACAAACCAAGGGTAAATACCCTTACATCAAAGCAAACACCGCTAAGGCGGGCCACTGACCTAAATCGGTGGTCACCAAACTAACCAAGGTCGCACACTAGGACAGATGTCTTGGTGTGAGTGTGGCCAACACTAATATATAAACTCGCCCCATTGGAAGAGGGGATGATTATACGATTATACTTGAGTACGTCTTCATATACGAGCAGCAGTTTACGCGTCCCTATACAGTTTTTATTTATACTTATTACTTTAGTTGTGCATCTTAGTTCATTTATCTTAATCATTCTAATTTATTAGTTATTTATCTTCTATTTATTTCTAAGTATTTCTTGTTATTAGTTACTATTTTTTACGTTTAAATTATTGTTAAAATATAGTCTATTTTCGTAAATTAGTAGTTCATATATCGAGTAACAACTCTCTAAAAATCTCTAACTAACTCCCAACCATTGATCGCATCATAACACCTCTAAAAGACATCTGATTCCACTACAGCATGAAATATATTTCGCAACTAAATTAATAATATAATCGCTACAAAGAAAACAAAGTTATGAAATGTTCAAAGTTTATTTAGACAGATTTGTAGCGTTGTTTGAAAGGTTAATAAAGGAAAACACAGTTATAAGTTATTTGTGCTATTATTATATAACAAAGGCAGATATACGAGTATATATAGAACTGTTGCACGCATCATGACTGTCTATAAAGTGCAAAAATGATTGACATTACACGCAACAACTAAACAGCTGGTATGCGGACTCCATGCTGCGCTCTAATAAACTGTTTTCAATTAATAATAATTCCACAAGTTTAATAATTAAGTTCGGCATTACACCCACTTTCATCTAATTGCCCTTGTGTTTTTCTTCAATCACGCAGCGTGCACTAACTCTGCTATTTTTTAAAATACACCTAGATAGGTAGATCTAGATAGTTCCCTATAAAAAAAAAAAAAATGCAGAAATGGAGGGGTTAATGTGTTTAGCATCCATAATAGGTAATATATGATGTGATAATTTTGGTCTTTCCAAATAACATTGAACCAACCACAATAACATTTGAAATCTAATGTCAACCTATGAACAAAAACTTTAAAAAGATAAAAAACTTTAACAGAAATTAAAAAAAATCTGGTGTGAAACACTCACACAACTTTCTCTTACTCCAGTTCTCAAAATTATAATTGACAAATTTCTATAGTTAGTGTACCAAATTTAATGAAATTCGTCGAAAACTAAAAAAAAAAACTGTTCAGTAAAAGCGCACTTCCGGTTTACTAATTTTCTTGAAACTCGGAATTTTGGCCATCTATTTATTCCTAATTAATTTTATTTGGATTGCAGAATTGTATAATCAACTATGATAGTACTTTAGAGTAAAACACAACCCCCATCTCTCCCCCAAAAGTGTTCTTAAATGAATTTTTCCAGAGAAATGTTTCAAATAAAAGTTGTAGCTCTTTATATGTGTAGTTCATATGCATAGTTTAAAGAAAATCGTTGGAGGCGTTTTCGAGAAAATATTAGTAACCTGAAAAATACATTTCAGTAAAAACCTACTTCCGGTCATCCGATTTTTCCCAAACTCGGAATTTTCAACGATATATTTAATTTTAATTATTACTATTAAGATGACAAAATTGCGTAGTAAACTGAATTAGCATTTTAGAGAACAACCTAACCCCACCTCTCCCCCAAAAGTGCCCTTAAATGAATTTTTCCAGAGAAATGTTTCAAATAAAAGTTCTAGCTGTTTATGTGTAATTGATATAGCAAATTTAAAGAGTTTGGAGCCATTTTTGAGAAAATCGCAAAAAAAAAACTTGTAGTAAAGTGGTACTTCCGGTTGAGGAATTTTGACAGATAACCTACTGTCGTATCCCATGGTGACATCTAAACGGAATATCAAGTTTGAACTTTCTACGATTTTTCGTTTTTGAGCTAAGCTGTTCACATAATATATACACACAGACCATTTTCTAAAAACCACTTTTTTGGACACAGGGGATCTCAAAACGGATATTTCCGGTGAAAACTCGATATCGAAAATTTCGGCATGATTACAATACTTCCTTTTACTAGGAGGAAGAAAAAGTAAAAACATACAAAAACTCGATTGTGTTTTTATGCTCTAGAATAACTGAGTCCTTTTCCGATCTTCATGTTATATATAATTGCAGAAATAATTGTGTAAGAGATAAACTATAAAGGCCTATGAAGATGTTTAAAGTTATAGAAACCAACACAAAATTGACACACTTCTTATTATCAAGTAAATATTTCAAAAAACCTTATTAATGTCTCTAAGTTCATAGCAATTTTAATTATAAACACACGGAGATTCAAAGTAAAATAATAATAAACCAAAGTTAAATATAATGGCCTCGGATGTCATTGAAAGTAAACACTAAACTCACTTTGGCACTGCTCCTCTCAGAAATACGTGCAGCTATTTTTTTTTTATTGACTTTTTCCCTTTTTTTTTTTTTTTCCTTTTTTTTATACTGAAAAATACACAACTTCACAAAGTTTATACTCAATTTAACTTAACTTATAAATGTTTAATTGCTATGGTACGTTTATTAAAAAAGTTGGCCGATAAAAAAAACTAAATATATTTTTTTTTTCTTTTGCTCTGGCCTCATTCTTTGGAAATTCTTCTATTTCAAGTTATTATTAATATTAGTAGAGAGAAAAAAATTATTACTTTTTTTTAGGGAAGGGAATAGCTAAGTGGTTAGCATACTGGAATCCCGGGGTTCGGGTCCAGCTGTGCTACCCTTAGATATTTTCTTCCTAGAAGCCTCTACATCTCACTGTCCTCAGATGGACAGTGTTGTCTGTAATGAGGGCGGCAGTGCCCTGTGAAGGCTCCGGGCGCCAATGCCCATAGATGTTGGCGCGCCTTAAATATAAAACAAACAAAAATTACTTTTACGTATGACTTATGTAAAAAAAAGAATTATAAATTGGACAAAAGTAATTTGCCAGAGGCTGATTTCTCTCAAATACTTGTAAGTGGGTTCTTACGTCCTTTGCTTTCTGGTGAGGGTCTTTCATGGATGAAATATGGATTTCATAGTTCTTTTATGCATAAAAATCATGTGAACGGAAGGGATTTCAGTTTCGTTTTTTACTTCTTAGTGTAGGGGTAGTGAACCCCCACCACTCATCCACTCTAGCGGAGAGAAACAGCCCCTCTCGCAAAGAGAGGAGAGGCTCGGCCAGTATATATATATATATATGAGAGATAGGCAATGAGACATCATTCAGATAGAATTCTGTTGATTTACACATCAGTTTAACATCGCTCCGTTCATATCTTCTTAGCCACGTCAGTCTGTCAGTTCAGTTAGTGTAAAGTCCTTGGCAGTCAGTCATATACATATATATCAATTATATATCTTATAACCATCTTAAGGTGTTATTTATCACGCATCAAGCAACAACCTACATCTCCTCACATTAGTAAGAGGAACTATTACGATTTCAAAATTGACTTTTCACTAGAAATACGTGACTTGGGAAAAAAATCTGGTGTGAATCATTCACATAACTTTCTCTTCCTCCTTTTAATATATATAATATGAGAAATTTTCTCTAAATTCAAATTTTTTGTATTGACCTAACAAAAATATAGATTTAATGATGGAATAAGTTACAGTCTACTTACTAATCTTGGTAAAGTGAAGATTATTTGATGTCCCGATAGAGCGCTTTAAAAATCTGAAGTACCACATATAACATTTGAAATTAACGCTAAAATTTCGCATAACTATCAAAAAAAAAAAAATTATTTTTTTTAATGTTTCAGATAAAAGTGATACGTTTCTATCTATGCAGCTAGCATTCCAACGTTAAAAAAAAAATCGTAATAACTTTTTTCGAGAAAAATCCCTCCCCCCCCCCCCCCAACTCAAAACCTTAATCTGTAAAATCGCACTTCCAGTTAATCGATTTTTTTTTACAAGTTTGGAATTTTATCAATGCTTCTAATCTGTATTAATATTATGACATTGATAAAAACCTTATATTATACTGAAATTGTACTTTAGTGATAAGCATAACTGTAAAAGGATCCAAAGCAGAGAGAGATGCAAAGTTGAGAATTTCATTCGCTAGTTAAGCCAGACTAGAGTGGGAGACTCTGTAACTATATAGCTGCGCTAACCCTACAAGGGACAGTCTTTAGAACGGTTTATACAGCAGTTACAACGCGTAAGCAACCATTTACTAAGCTTCTCTTTATTCAGTCTAAATCTCTCGCTACATAATTTCTATTTACGTGTAATGTCCCGGCAGATTTGTGTCCCTTATTTTATTATACAGTGTTCAGCATTCATTCAAGCTTATTTCTTAAAAACCCTTCCTCACTCATTTCTCTCCTTCAAAAAGCCTATTATAAATAACGCTATTATTTTCTTAGAACCTCTAAAAAATAATTTTCACGAGAAAAATCATGTGTGTAGATAGTATATGAAGTTTAGGGAAAAAATCGTTGGAGCGGTTTTCAAGAAAAAAACACGAAAAACTGATAAAACATTCCGTAACTTGCACTTCCGATTGAAAGGATTTTGCCAAAAAACATCATGTCCAAGGGGGGGGGGGAGTGTTTAATGGAAACAGTCGATTGGGACTCTGCCCCATGTGTGAAAAGTAGGACATGACCGCAGTACACTTAAATGTATGTTCTGAAATAAGCGACGTGGCCTTGACAGGCTCATTGGTGAATTAAGGCGAAACTTTACTGCTTAGCGCGTAAACGAATGGATGAACAGCCAAGGATGGGCGTTAGATAATAAATCAAATCACATATCTGCTTGATGAGCTTGGTTGGCTGCAAAATACTTAGTAATGGGTGTTGAAAAACGCATGTTCACAAGTTCTATGCATTAACCCAACTTTTAACCGCATTTCTCGAGCGTTGTTAAAAAAATAAATAAATGAGAGAAATTCTCCAAAATACATAAAAAAAACATACTAAATTAATTGTCCAAATAAAAGATGTAGAATAAAAATAAATAAATTTATTAAAAAGTACTATATTCTCGTTAAATAAATGACCGTTTTTGATATACAAGAAGGCCACTGTAGAATTAGAAAAATAACTCATTCTTACCTCCCTCCTATTTATTTTATTTTTACATTTTTGTCGCTTCCTCTAGAAATATAGATTTATTGCCATATATTTAATAGAGAGTGGTTTTTTTTTCCTAAAATACTATTTTCTTAACGACAGTTTGGAAATGTCCGGCTCGTTATTTGTCAAAAGAGTTATAAAGGAGGTTACATTTATAACGGTTATAAAAATAAACTTTTGGACAGATTAATATGTTATATTGAATTAAAAAGATATTACATTTCTCATTCTAGGAAGATATATTAGAGTTCTATAAATTAATCCACCATTTCAAGGGTTTTTATCTGGCTCAGTTCAGCTTAAAACAATATTATTGCTCTCACTTAGTAATAGTAATAGTAATAATAATAATAAAAATAATAATAATGCTTTATTTCATAATGACAAAGTAAATACAAAAAAAATACATTCTTGACATTCTACGGCATCGTAAAACCGTCTGCCGGAGGTTGATAATGAGGAAGAAAAAATAAAATAATAACTAAATAAAAAATAAAATAAAATAAAAAATAGAGAGAAAGTAATAATAATAATGACATGAAATACTTGACAAAAAATGATAATCTCTCAAAGATGATCACAAAAGGAATAATATTATGAAAATACCTATATTATTTTATAATAATTCAAATGTACATAGCTAATGATTGTGATTAAAAATAAAAATTACAGAATGAAGATAAAAGTTATCTAACAAAACAACAGAAACCATCATATTAGTTAATTAAATAAAATTGAAACTTTAATTGACATTACATAAGAAAAAAAATATAGATACAAAATAATAGAAACTAAGTAAAATTATAATCTTTAACTAAATTTTGGCGATAAATCCAAGATTGCTGTGCAAATTTAATAAGGCTCATAAAATTGTGCCCATTAAGAAGCTGAACCCTTTAATAATGTTTTTGCACCTAAATAGGTATATCTGAATTCGGAAAGTATCGGACAAACCCCCAAAAAGTGGAATATATCCTCCTTCACGCGGAGATTACACAAAGAACAGCAATTAGGCTCTCTTTCAAACCAAGGGATATAATTTAAATAAAGTAACTCACATCGTAATTTAAAAAAACCAATCCAAATCCACGAGTGAAACTTCTTCCACTGAGCTAGACTCTAAATTTAAAACGTCTAAAGAGTAGTTTAAATCTCTATACAAGGTCAATCGGAAAGACTGACGGGCTCTCTGTTCACATTCCTCATAATGCCTCGTTCTCAAACATTGCACTATAGTCGTCGACAACTGACATGCCACTTGTCAAAACTAGCCAACCCTGAATCAAACTCGCAAGAATAGTTTTCAGCCAAGGACACCCAATGTTTAAACCAGAATACTTTTTTCTTAACAACTTCCAGCGCTACGATTCGAGAAAATCGATAATGTGGGAGTTTAATAACTTTAGTAATATATTTGAAATGCAAATTTAAAGTAAAAAACATGTAGAAGAGTGGAGGAAGTTTCTAGAAAGAGCATATAGTTAGGAGTGTATGCAGGTAGTCCAAAGCATTTTTTAATAAAAAAAAAACGGCGAAACCTTTTTAGCAAATCATACAGCTGAAATCCCCAAATTTGGGCAGCGTAACACACAATAGAACGAGAAACTGCTTTAAAAAAATTATATTTAGATGAAGGAGGAACTAATTCTCTCACTTAGTAAGAAACTAGTATTGCGAGAGGTTCAAGTTTCCAAAATGTAATTTTCACAAATAATAATCAAGCGGAGGACCCGGGTTCGAGTCCAGCTCTGCTACCCTTGGATTGTTTCTTCCTAGCTCACTGTCCGGTGATGGACAGCGTTATCTGTAACAGAGAACACTGTCCGGATGCCGGCAGTGCACTGAGAAGACTCTGGGCGCCAATGACCATAGATGTGACGGCCTTAAATTAAAAAAAAAAAAAAAATAATAATAATAATCAAGATCCCCCCCCCCCATATTTTCAGCGAACGGTTTATTTGTGTATGTGTGAGAGAGACAGGGAAATGGAGAGAGTCTACTTGGAGAAAAATCTCTTTAACCGTTCATTACCACCAAAGAATCAGACAAGCAGGCTTCGGTCCAAGTCTGTAAAACGGAAGTGTGACATTACTGATTCCGTTTAGTTACTGCTACCGCATCTAATCCGGAAGGTTTCGGGTAAAATCCATAACCGGAAATCTGACGTTATGAATGGTTTCTTTTTCTTTCTTTTTTCAGTTTTATCGATTTTCCCAAAGATGATTCCAACGATTTTCTTTAAACATCGTATACTATCTTACATACATAAATAACTATCACTTTCGTTTGAAACATTTTCCTGGCAAAAATTAAGTTTTTGAAGAATTCTGAGAGGAATAGTGGCCTCATCAGTAATATAAAAGAATGTGTTGACCGTTGATGAATTAGTTATGAAGAAATTTGGTGAGAATCGGTCGAATTATGCCAACGTTTCGACAGAGTTTCCTGTCTTTAGCAAGGCATTAATACGAGGTGTGGCTATTAAATAACGAGACTGAGGCTGTAAAACATTTTATTTTGATTTCATACATATTTACTTATTATCACCTTTAATATACACCCGTCCCCTATCCCTACAACGCTCCATACGAATCTTCCATTGTTTGAAACAGTGCTGGAAGTCTTCTTCTGTCAGCTCCTTTAGGACGCGTGCCGCTTTCTTTTCACAGCTTCAACAGACTCAAATCTTGTTTCTTTTAATGCAGATTTCACCTTAGGAAACAGATAGAAGTCGCACGGTACAAGATCCGGCGAATAAGGCGGATGGACTAACACTGGGATGCTGTACTTGGCTAGAAACTTTTAGACAGACAATGCGCATTGTCTTGGTGGAGAACCCATGACTTGTCTTTCCACAATTCAGGTCGTTTTTTCCTTATTGTTTCACGGAGTTCAGCAAGAACGTGAAGGTAGTAATGTTGATTAATAGTTTGACCTTAAGGAACCCAGTAGTGAAGGTACACAATCCCATGAAAATTAAAAAAACAATCATCATTGCTTTGAATTTTGATTTGCTCATTCGAGCTTTTTTGGTGGCTCTCGGTGAAGTTGGGCTCTTGCAGTGCATGGATTGGCGCTTCGTTTCGGGATCATAAGTAAAAAAAAAAAAACCACGATTCGCCACATGTTATTATCCTTTCCAATAAGTTTGGGTCATTTTCAATGGCATTTAAAGTATCAGCACAAAGATTTTTGCGAGCTTCTTGTTGTTCAAACGTGAGAATTTTAGGCACCATTTTGGCACACACTTTTTTCATGTTAAAATTGTTATGTAAAATTTGCCATACACATTCTTTGTCAATTCCTACAGTTTCAGCAATCGCACGAATACTTAGCAGCGTCAGTCTCGTTATTATAATAGCCACACCTCGTATATAGGTAGTCGTGAAGATGTGGAGAAAGAATTTCTAAACATACATATTTTGATACATCGCAGAAACATAAAAAGGAAAATTAAATGTTACTAGTGATTTGTCTTAAATCATCTACAGAAATGATTTAAGACAAGACACAAGTAACTTTTAATTTTCCTTTTTATGTTACTGCGATGTATCAAAATATGTATGTTTAGAAATTCTTTCTCCATATCTTCACGACTTTCTATATATATATTAAAGCCTTGATAAAGACAGGAAACTCTGTAAGAAACTTTGGCATAATTGAATGTTTTTTCTTGACCGATCCTCACCAAATTTCTTCATAACCCATCAGTAATATACAATCATAATATATTTTCTCTATATCCTAGAGTAATGAGAGATTTTAAAAAAACCATGCCCACGCATGAATATTTTAAAATGAAATAATTGTTTGGTAAAAATTCCTAGTTTAAAAAAAAAATTATCAATTATTACTATCATTGTTAAAATTGCATAGAAAGAGTAATTCGTTTTAAGTGTTTTTTAGATCAAATTTAAAAAAAATATATATAACTTTTTCTGTCTCATAATCCCATGACAAATAACTTAAGAATTTGATCATTATAGGATAAGTGAATAGCGTTAACACTTATAAACCAAAATCTCATTCGTTCGAAATTGATATTCAATTTAGGTTAAGGATTACAAAAAGGATTTGACAAGAAAATTGGATCAAAATCCATTTACCGAAGTACTACTACGCTAAAGAAGTTTTTTTTTTTTTGTCGTCCTTTGTAATTTTATTAATAACGGCTCCAGAGTTTTTTTTTTCTTTTATAAACTTGTTTTATTTAATGCACTTTTATTGTAAGGGTTTTTCGATGAAATTGATTTATGACCTTAGGCTTTTCTCGGAAGTGTCATACCAATATGTTTTAATATTCTGCCGAGATTATGGCGTTAATTACAATTTAGTCATTATATATATATTTTATACTATTATATTATTATATATTATATATATATATTATATATATATAGGGTGTCCCATTTTAAACGAGCCTCTTCTGAAATAACTACTAAACAAGGCAAGATACCTAAAAAGTGAACATAACGTTTGTTACACAGTATTTTTGCTATAGTTTATGATGGTGTTAATATTTTTTTATTTTATTGCCGCCTTACACCTTAGTGTATGAAAGTGTCGATTTCCTTTTGACTCCCCCACTTTTTACTACTATATTGAAAACTATTAAAAAAAAATTCATTTTTCCTCGTTTCTTTCCTATTTTTTTTTGTTTCGTAAACAAAAATTAAAAGCAGATTTTCTTATTAATTTCAAATAAATAAGAGAGTACAAATGCTGATAAAACTTAAAAGCTATTTTAAAACCATAAGGAAATTAAAAATCAGGTAAAACATCATTAAAACAAAACAATTTTCCAGTTTATTTACAAAAATCGATAAAAAGATAGTTTTATCCCCAACTATACCTGCACCAAAACGTTAACAGACAAGATGTTCAGTAACTGCTGGATTGGGAGACAAGGACCGGCAAGCTGCCTTTCAAGCTCTCTTGATTTTTTTTTTTTTTTTTTGCGATATTTCCAACAACTCCAGAATCTCTTAGAGAAGGCTTAATCCAAACCTGCTTAGCAATTACGGCAGACATGATACGGATTAGCAACTTCATATGTTGGGCAGCGACTGCGCTTGTGCCGTTTAAGCCGAGGAAGTCATTTTGAATAAATAAGAAATATTTTTTTATCGGTTTTAAAATAGCTTTTAAATTTTATTAGCATTTGAACTCTCATTCACAGTTCTCATTCGTTAACTCCTAGCTCACTGCTAGGTTTTTATTTAGAAGGTGTATACAATAGAAAAAAAAATAAAGAGAACACACAGTTGTCTACACAATATATTTTCACCAAGAAATGAATGAATAGGAACACAAAATACATAAAACAAATTCTTATTTACACTTCGCACACAAAGATATTTTTCGTAACCATACACTATATTGATAACCTCTATATCAGCCTGGATTACCCTTCGATAATCGATTCTACCTTTTGTATTACTATTGCTTAACATACGTACCTATATTTTATTTAAAATTGGATGTTACCACAAAATTTGTTAATTAAATTATTGAATTCAATTTTGATTTCTAAATTTATAAATCTAAACCATAATAGAAATAATATTTCTGTCTACTAAATAACAAAGTAATAAAACGTTTGTTAAAAGCAAGTAGGATACTCCTTTCTGGTCGTAAATCCCGGTTCGTCTTAGCTTCATATTTTAAGAGTTTTCACAAGGGAGAAAACCATGAGATATATGAAAAGTTTTATAGAAATAAAACAAACTTTGTAGCAGAGTGTCCGCTAGTACTAGTTCACAATGTTTCTCACTTATATGTATTCTCTTTGTTTTCCTCCGTACCGCCCACCAACCAACCTTCAGACGCTCCACTATTTTACTAAACCTTTTTCCACCTTTTCATTCTCCACTTCCTCTGTCCATATCTCATTTTGTGTCCTATATAGTAGTTTTCATACAACCAGCCACATGCATCTTCACACACTTTACAGTTGTCTGGCATTGTATATTGCATGCATCATAAATGACTTTGTCGCATCTCTACTCTTTGTTATTTAATTTTGCGTTTATCCATTTTATTTACTTTTCTTTTTACTTTCTCTTACTCCTAGTAAGAGGAAGTATTGTAATCGTTCAAATTTTCGATGATCGAGTTTTCAACCGGAATATTCCGTTTTGATGGTCCCCCTGAGTCACAAAAAGTGGTTTTAAGGCAAATGGTCCCTTGGTGTGTGTGTGTGTTGTCCGTCGTGTGTGTGTGTGTGTGTATGTATGTATGTGAACAGCCTAGCTCAAAAACGAAAAATCGTAGAAAGTTGAAATTTGATATTCCGTTTAGAGGTCACCATGGGATCTGACTGTACGTTATCTGTAAAAATTCCTCAACCGGAAGTACCACTTTACTAGTTGGATTTTTTACTTTTTTGCGATTTTCTCAAAAATGGCTCCGATGATTTTCTTTAAACTTTAAACATCAACCACACATACAAAGAGCTACAACTTTTATTAGAAACATTTCTCCGGGAAAATGCATTGAAGGGCACTTTTTGGGGGAAGGGTGGGTTAGGTTTCCATCTAAAGTGCTATTTCAGTTAATTAGACAATTTCTGCCATCTAAATAATGTTAATTAGAATTGAATATATTGTTGAAATTCCGAGTTTGAAAAAAATCGGATAACCGGAAGTGCGTTTACTTTACCACTTTACTTAATGATTTATTCACTTTTTCGCAATTTTCTCAAAAATGGCTCCGATGATTTTTTTGAAACTTCGTATATAAACTAAACATGCAAAGATCTACAACTTTTATCTAAAACATTTCTCTGGGAAATTTCTTTTAAGAGCACTTTTAGGGGAGGGGGGTTAGATTTTCATCAAAGTGGTATCCTAGTTCATTATACAATTCTATCATCCAAACATAATTAGTTAGAAATAAATAGATGGCTGAAATTCCGAGTTTCAAGAAAATTAGTAAACCGGAAGTGCGCTTTTACTGAACAGTTTTTTCAGTTTTCGACGAATTTCATTAAATTTGGTACATAAACTATAAAATTTGTCAATTATCATTTTCAGAACTGGAGTAAGAGAAAGTTGTGTGAGTGTTTCACACCAGATTTTTTTTTTTTTTCCTTCATTGTGCAGACCAAAATAACAAGGTCCAATATCTATATTTCTTTTTATTCAATTTTTTTTTCTCTTTCATTCTTCAATTTTCCACTTTTTCTCTTCAGAAATTCTAGAACACTTCTACTAGCTATGTAATGTGTACATAGAATATTTCATCAAGGTAACAAAAAGTTAACAATATTAAGTTACTTGTGACGAACATAACAATTCTACTACACAGTAACTACTTAACAGTGTTGCCAGAGCACAGTTCATTATTACTTTTACAAACGTGTCCAGAATGGAATGATATTCTTACGTGAATTTTCACCTAGGTGAAAACTTTTCTGTAGAAATAAAGTTTACATTCAAGTTTTTATGTTAGAAATTATCATATTCATAAGTGTACCGGTTACTTGAACCGGCACAACCAGCTATTCTGTACAAATGTAATTGCAATAATAAATTTAATTATAGTGTTTCTTGTAAGTCTAATTAAAAAACAATATTTTTGATGAAAAAGTCAAACATTGAAAATATTTTATAATGCTCACGACATATCTTCCATGAGAAATATCTTTTGAATCACAATTGAGTTCCAATTATAGAAAGATCCATCTACCATATCATTTCGTACAAAGGCACACACTCAATTGATTAGAATTTTAACCCAAATTTTAATTGATAAAAAAAAAAAGCGCACACAACCTTTAAATACTTTCATTCGCGACTGTCGTCTCTCTTAATAACAACAAACACAAACCGACCAATTTATCAATCATGTGATGATTTCTTTATTTACTATTTAAAACAAACCATTATGTTTTTCTTTATTAATATTTTATTATTACTTTCTCTTACTCCTAGTAAGAGGAAGTATTGTAATCGTGTCAAATTTTCGATAGCGAGTTTTCACCGGAAATATCCGTTTTGAGGTCCCCTGAGTCTAAAAAAGTGGTTTTTAACAAATGGTCTGTGTGTGTATGCTGTGTGTATGTGAACAGCATAGCTCAAAAACGAAAAAACCGTAGAAAGTTCAAAGTTGATATTCCGTTTAGGTATCACCATGGCATCTGACGGTGCGTTGTCTGTCAATATTCCTCAACCGGAAGTACCACTTTACTAGTTTTTTTTTTGCGTTTTTGCGATTTTATCAAAAATGGCTCCATCGATTTTCTTTAAACTTAGTATATCAACTACACATACAATGAGCTACAACTTTTATTTGAAACATTTCTCCAGGAAAATTCATTTAAGGGCACTTCCGGGTGAGGGGTGGGGTTAGGTTTTCATTTTAACTGCTATTTCAGTTTATTAGACAATTCTGTCATCTAAATAATGTTAATTAGAATTAAATATGTTGTTGAAATTCCGAATTTAAAAAAAATCGGATAACCGGAAGTGCGTTTGTTTTAACACTTCACTAAATGATTTTTTTCATTTTTTCGCAATTTTCTCAAAAATGGCTCCGACGATTTTCTTTAAACTTCTTATATAAACTAAACATGTCAAGATCTAAAACTTTTATTTAAGACATTTCTCTGGAAAAATTCATTTAAGGGCACTTTTAGGGAGGGGTCGGGTTACAGCTTCCCCTAATGTGGTATCATAGGGTTGATTATACAATTCTATCATCCAAACAAAATTAATTAGAAATAAATAGATGGCCAAAATTCCAAGTTTTAAGAAAATTCGTAAGCCGGAAGTGCACTTTTGCTGTACAGCTTTTTCAGTTTTCGACGAATTTCGTTATATTTTGGGATCACAAACGAAACATTTGTCATTATAATTTTGAGAACAGGAGTAAGAGAAAGTTGTGTGAGTGTTTCACACCAGATTTTTTTTTTTTACTGCCATCTAGCGGCTACCGCCGATATCAACTTTCCTAACCCAACATTCTGGTATATATTTATACAAACAAATATAACCAAATATATCAGAGATATTTTCCGTGATACCCTGCTTCTTTTCGCAGTCATTGACCGGTTTTGGGCGTTCGCCCATCATCAGGATGCTTTTAGTCAAACAGTGCGATAACATAGATTTGCACAGAGTGAAATGTAATTGGTGTGTTGTGTCGTAGTAGCTTGTGCCGTGAGCGGTTTAGTAAAGGGCTTGTGTGTATATCTATAAGAGAGAAGTATCAGAAATAATCAAGAGATCACCACTGTTTTCAAAATAAATATTTAATCTCTAAATGAATTTAAATACTTTACAATATCACAACTATTATGTTTATAAATCAATTATTTATCTAGATTAAGTGAAAAACTCTTATGTTTTAACTTATGACTGGCACTGATGCTAAGAGAGCGAAACACAAGTGTTTTGATTGAATATCTATTTCAGACTGTTTCTTGAAAGAATGCCTTCTAATTGTTAATTCAAATCTTCCCCTGTGAGAAGGGGTAGACAATGCTAACCAAGTTCATGAACTCTCTGTTGTAACGGTAGTCTTCTATCTGTAGAAGATGACCCTTTTTGCCTGCTAATGTTAGAATTTCTTCATATTTTTTATATATTTGAAATAAAATATATTTCTATATTTCTGGCATCCATCACAATAGCAAATTCAGTTGATACACTAAATGGGTGTGTATCAATGGAGACTAACTGGAATGTATCAACTAAATTTGCTCTGTGTAAATCTATGTATCACACTGTTTGACTAAAAGCATCCTGATGATGGGCGAACGCCCCCGAAACCGTTTGATGATCACGGAAATTATCTCTGATACTTTCCAGCTCTGCGGAACCTACCACAATAACCAAATATAGCCTACTATCATTTGTTTGAAAAGTTCGGCTATTTCCGCAGGCATTCGACTTTCATCGGGGTTTTTTACACTTTTCACCAAATCACCTTCCATAAAACATTTTTAATGTAAAAAAAAAAAAAAAAAAAATGAACTCAATTTATTTAACTCATAAAATTTTCTTTAACGTTAGAATTGTTATTAAATATTTATTGAACTTTATAGGAGCTGGAACCGTAAATTGTGGTGAAATGGCAATGTAGTTGAAAGTTATATATTTCTAGTATTTATAAAAAAATAATTGGAGAAAATCGTAGAAAATCAACTCGTAGTAAAATTGAAGTTTTGATTATCAAAAAGGAACCCGCCACGAAGGACTGCGGAAAAATTTTTTCGACCGGAAATGCGATTCGTCACGTATTCATTCGCAAATGCCCTATTATGGACTCTTTCAAGAAAACTCTCCATTCTTCTCTGATGCCTAATTCTCCAGTTTGAACTTCAACTTGTCGTCTGTCGATCCGCCTTTCTTCTATTAGACATGTGTAGGAATGATATTCTTTCGTACTTCTTCATCTAGCAAGTTAATGAGGTGTCCTGTCTAAATAGTGTTCAAATTTTTTTTAATTTGTCGAGAATAGCTTGTCCATAAAGCACGTAGATCTCCCAATATTACGCGGGAGCCTCCAATGATTTCTTTCCCTCACAAATGAAACTCTTCGTAAAAAATTATAGAATATGTAGTGCCTGATGTTTGTTACAATTGTAGTGGTATCAGATTCTATTTCAAAAGAAGTTATAAAAGTGATTTATTTTTTTATAGAACACATTAAAAATTGTAATTATATTTATCAAAGACTGGGAAAAAAATAATTAAGTATACATTGAAATAAAACATGGTTGAATTAACAAAGAGTTTTAATTTTATAATTTTTCA